>BSXT01000756.1:0-11213 GCA_030267785.1 Phytophthora fragariaefolia | reverse complement strand
TCCGTCTGGCGGGCGACAGGGGGGGCAGTCGGTGCGCAGCAAATCCCGGCTGGTGGTCTTGGTCGGTCGTTAACATCTTGGCTTGACTATACTTGGAATCTGGAAGGACCTTCTGGGTACAAATCAGGTAAGCAATCACTTGATGACGGGTCATCCTTCCAGAGGTAGGGCCCGGATTGCTGCGTCCAGACAGCTTCGTCCGGAGTCCGGGGCTCCAACTTCTGGAGTTTATCTTGGATTCAGTATACCCATCGTCCGGAAGGGCATCACATCTCCTCCTTCCGGACACCATCTTGGCTTCCCTCTGTACTTGTGGCCTTGCTCGTTACACGCTCGACGATCTCTACCGTCAGGGCCCTTTCTGGACCCGTCGCAGGCAGGGTTAAAGGGGCGGACAAAATTTGTGAAGCCGCTTCGTGTCAAATCACCCCCCTCTCAAAGTTGAATTTACCCACGGTGTGCGCCGTCGCAAGCGGGAAAGTGATTGACGCGGTCCACTGGGCAACGGGCGCACGCAGCGAAGGCGCTGCGTGAACATTCTGCAATCCGCGATGTCGTCGACAAGCGAGTCCGGCGGTGGGAGCGCCGGACCATCGGCGTACCACGTCATGAAGCGAGACCTCAAACCATGGGACGTCTACAGCCTTGACGGCGCCGATGAGCCCGAGAGCCTTGACGTCATGAAGGAGTACCTCACGCGCTATCGGCAGATCCGGGGGAAGAAGACGAATAACACCTGCACACAACGCGCTTCAGTGTTTGTGGTGTGCCTTTGTAATGGGGCCAGAATTGGCCAGTGTCCTTTTCAAGGAAGTGGGATGTTCTCTGGTGTGAACCACACCGGCCGGTGTGGCCTACAAGAACTGAGTGTCACACACCATGACGGGTACTGTGTACCAAGGTCTCTTAGATAGAATATTCCGCGTAGACCTCCCCCAAGTAATATGTCAAGTTAGGGGTCGGTCGTACCTAAGGGAAGACAGTTCACGAGAGCCAACCGCTGAGGAAGATCGCCATTTAGACGGGGCTTTAGTATGCAGATAGAAAGCAATATATAGATACTTGTGGGTGTTATTAATGCAAGTCAGTTTTACTCTAAACTACAAGTGTGCAAGTCTATTTAATACTCGGTATTAAAGGAGACCGGTAAGGCAGGGCCTTTTGCACCGGAGACAACAGGGACATTCCATTCCGAAGCTCACCGACACATCATCAGGGCGCGCGTGGAGCGCTTCGACAAGTACGAGTCGTCGCTGATTGCTAATGTGAGCGCTGCTGCGCAGCAAACCGCTCGTGCGACGATGCAAGCTAAGGCACAGAGTGTGGCACAGGCGTCCGCCACAAACACGGCCTCATTCACTGCGCGTCCAAACACGACGAAGCCCGTCAAGATGTCGGTTCCGACGTCCGACGGCAAAGACCCATATAATCTCGTGTTCTGGGTTCGTGAGATCGAGATCGCGCTAAGCGCTGGTCAGATCTACGACGCCCGAGCTCAGGTGGCGTTTGCGCTGTCCAACCGGAGGGCGCGCGCGCATGGGCCATTGCCCGTGAAACGGTGACTCCGGGGTACTTCACCACGTGGTCGTTTATGGAACAAGAGCTACGCTCCACCTTCCTCCTTGCCAATATGACATATCGTCACCGCTCCAATTTCTTGCGATATAAGCAAGGCAAGCGGTCACTCCAAGACTACGTCATGGAGCTCCATAACCTCGAAGCCGCCATGACCGGCGCACTTCTTTCGGAGGACGTCACGGTGATGGTCTTCATGGACGGTGTCCGCACGGATCCGGTTCGGACGGAGCTATTCCGACGTCAGCCGAAAACCTTTAATGAGGCGGTCCACGTCGCGATGCTGGAGGATCACTGTGCGCGTTCAGCACAAGATCACACGCCTCATGTCGAAGCAAGGGAGGGTCCCACTCCGATGGAGGTCTCTCTTGCCGAATCGGCACGCCCTCAGCGGACTCCACGCGCGAGTGGTCGCTGTTTTGGTTGTAATCAGCATGGTCATTTCCGTCGGAACTGCCCCACCAACCCGTGGAAGGTAACACGGGACAAGAAGCGCTCGGTGCGTCCGGTTCTCAACAGCCTCGAGGCGACGGAGTCGGAAAACGTCGGCTCCCAGAAGGAGCGGGACGCCCTGCTGGGAGACTTCGCTCCTCTTCGAGGAAGGTGAGTCCCTCGTCAGCCACTCCAAAGGAACAAGTCCCTGGAACGACACTTCTGTGTCTCTCTGTGGCCGCCGCGCGGTCTAACCTCGTGGTCGTCACTGCAAGTGTGAAAGGGTATCCGGAATCGATGACGGTCCTGATCGATTCAGGGGCATCGTTCAACTTTGCGATGAAAGGCAGTGTGGCTAGGAACAATGCATTGTATGCTAGTGCTTTAGAAGCATCTAAGAGCAATACCAATGTATCTGTTCGCTTTGCGACTGGCTCCATCGTGTCTACACGCAAGGTTACCATACCCGTAAGTGTGAAGTTTGACGACTTCAATTCGGTCGAACCGTTCATTGTCTTGGATATGGATGATCGATACGATCTTATCCTGGGCATGCCTTGGCTTGCTAAGCACGAGCCGTGGATAGATTGGCGTAGTCGCACCATTGGCGTCAGCCACAACCCCCTCGCGGACAGAACCCTGGCGGGTCGTGTCCCCTCCTCTTCCCGAGACGGGTTTGTGCACGAGCACCGTGTGCCACGCGTCGATCGGCAATTTGCCGGCTCTTCTGAAGTCCTGCAACTGCCGACGGCATCGTCTCCACGAGCGCGGGAGGTCGAGGTAGGTGATGGAAAAGACCCGCAGGATCCTAGTACCCCTCAGGTTGGAAGGCAGGGTTCTGTAGGTTGCAACTGTCCAAGGAACAGTGCAGGCCCAAGACGCGGACGCTGCAGCAGCTCGCGCAGGAAGGGGTGGTAGCGTGCGAGCTCCCCCTATGCAAAGCGTGGTAGCTGGAACAGCCCCCGTTGAGAAAGGCGCTGGAGTTGTGGCTCGCGCAAACAAGAGTGGTCGAGTTGGAGCTCCCACTACGCAAGGCGTTGTAGCTGGTTCAGCTCGCGCGACGGAAGACGCTGGAGCTGGTGCTCGCGCAACCACGAGTGGTCGAGCAGGGGCTCCCACTAGCAAGGACATCAAGGGTGACAAGGCCACAAGCACGCCCAAGGCAGAAGCGTATAGGCGCGATGCGGATTCTGCGGCTGAGGACAGGATCCCTCAAGTGCTCGACGTCTTTACGGGCGAACCCAAGGTGGGGGAGGCTCTGACCCCCTTGCCGACAGTAGCGGAGCTACTTGAACTCGAGGAGCTTTCTTATGTCGGGTTTTTGGACTCTCTCAAGGCGGAAGAGTTGGCTGAAGTGATTATACTTCGCTCAGAAGGCGGCGCAATGGAGTTCAACTCCTCTTCAGTCATGGACCCCGAGGTTTTGGAAGACGAACGATCCTCTCGGAGGCAGACGCGATATGGCGCTGCCATTTTGAAGGACCCCTCGGATCCGTATCACCCCTATTTGATGGAGTTTTTGGATGTCGTTAGTGACGATCCGCCCTCGATCCTTCCCCCGGATCGGGGGGTGCGGCACGAGATTGATTTAGTGCCAGGCACCAAGTACTGTACCACGCGGCAGTGGCCGCTTTCGAAGGAACAGGTCGATGTCATCGACGCCTTCATCGCGGCGAAACATGCCGCGGGCATGGTGCGCGAGTCAAAGTCGCCACACTGGTCCCCGACGTTCAGTGTGCGCAAGCCCAACGGGAAGTGGCGCATGGTGCATGCCTTCAACAAATTGAATGCGGCAACCATTTCGGCGTCAACGCCTATCCCCCAAAAGGATGTGTTGCAGAACAACATGGCAGGTTGCACGGTCTTTAGTGCGCTCGACATGGTCGACGGCTATTATCAGCTCCTGATGCGCGAGTCCGATATTCCGGTCACTGCGGTAAGTACCCCCCGCGGGATGCTGTGGGAGTGGTTGGTGATGCCCCAGGGGCTGTCCAACGTACCCGCCACGTTTAACCGACTCATGACGCAGCTCTTCCCGCCGATGCGGCACTTTGTACAGACGTACTTCGACGACATCTTCGTGTACAGTCGTGCGTCTGAAGGCAAGACTGCCGTCGTAGCCCATCTCGGCCACCTCCGTGAGGTTCTCTTGTGCATGCGTGAGAATCACTTCTACGCGAACATCAACAAGTGCATCTTCAGGGCCGAAGACATTCCCTTTTTGGGCGTGTCCGTGCGGACCCGGAGAAGGTGTGTGGCATTGCACAGTGGCCAGTGCCCGTCTCTCAGAAGGACCTGCGTAAATGGCTCGGCCTGGCCAACTACTTGCATAAGTATAGTGCCAATTACGCCGATATGGCAAGGCCACTGACGAACCTTTTCAAGAAGGATGCCGTGTGGTCATGGACCTCGGAAGCTGAACAGGCTTTTGAATCCATCAAGAGCAGCCTCCAGAGCGCTCCAGTTTTGGCTCTACCCGACGAGGATCGGCCTTTCAGCGTGGTATGCGATGCATCCGACTTTGCCATTGGCTGTGCCCTGTTACAGGTTGAAGCCGAGGGCCGTGAGAGGGTAGTCTCTTTCCAGTCACGCCAATTGAAGGCGGCGGAAAAGAACTACCCTGTCCACGACAAAGAACTGTTTGCAATGGAGTACGCCATGGTCAAATTTCGGGTGCACCTGTTAGGTCAAAAACCCTTTGTGATCTACACAGATCATTCCTCTTTGAGGACGGCGACGTCGTCGTCTCACCTCTCCCAGCGCATGGCGCGGTACCTTTCTTTCTTCGCCGAGTACCTGAATATATGCATTTCCAGCAGCCGGTGTAAAACTTCAATTATAAGTGACGTAAAACCTCTAAACTCGTAAAAAGTCACGAACATGGCCCCATCGCCGGTAAAAAATTATCGGTTCTACACGACTGGCTGTGATGAGAGTACTCCTGCAGGTAGGGCTGTGACTCGAGCTCAGTTAGCAAAGAGCTGCCACGCGCTCAAGCGCGTGGTGCTTCACAAGAACGCCCACCGCTTGGAAGCGGCCAACGCCGCAGCCGCTGCCGGCGTGTCGACCGCCCTCGCCCAGGCCAGCGGTTGTCACCGCTCAACGCTCTACCGCTGGAAGAAGTGGCGTGACGAAATCGCTGCGGCCGCTTCCAACAGTACTGTGCTGAAGCCAGGCCGCCGGGGTCCCAAGATTCGGTTCCCTGACCTTGAACAGCGGTAATATATATGAATTTGCTGGTAAATTATTGTTGTTAATTATTTTATATTGTATTTATGTGAGCTAGTTTAATGGACTGGGTCGAAGATATGCGGCGTAACAAAGTTCGCGCCGTCACGACGCGTTGTCTGCTCATGATGAGCATCAAGCTGGAGCCACAATTTCTAGAGAGACGCTCCGAGGCCGCCGCCGTTCAATCTGCGTCGCTTTCACAAGCGTAACCGCCTTTCGATTCGAAGAATCACTCACAAGGGACGTCGAAAGAGGTCGGAAGTTCAGGTAAATATTTGTTATTACTAATTCACAGAAATGTAACTATATTTTTTACACACTAATTGTTTCTATCTATTTTTTAGATTGTAGCGGACGAGTTTGGTCACTCGATGCGGTACAAGCTAGAGACCTGCTCAGGCGCTCAGGGTTACGAAAAATACAAGCATCTTTTTAACATGGACCAAACTTCAATTTATGTCGACATGAACCCCAAGACGACAATCACCTTCCAAGGAGAGCGCGACGTCGATGTTGTTCAAGGTAAGATTATCGTACGATTTTTTTACTTTATGTTTCTGCTTCTACGGTAGGAATGTCTGAAAATTCCTTTCGTGCAAGTGTTTTTCTGTGAGCCTCCGCTACCGGTGTGAAGTTGCCACCTTTCATCGTATTTGCCGGGGTGCAAGGGTGCAAGGTCGAAGCGGAGGTGCATATGAATACTCTTCACAAGGACGAGAAAGGTTGTGCTAGCAGTACAGAAGAATGCATATTGCGATGAGCGAGTCATGTTGGGATGGATCAAGGAGGTAATAAATTAATTGTTTTGTTTTTGTTTATATACTTTTTATATTTTTTCTCATTTAAATTGATGTGTTTGTAGGTATGGAAGCCGTCGGTCACCTTTTGTCGCGTGCTACTGTTGGATAGTCTAAAAGTGCACAAGATGAGCACCGTTCGTGCTCAGCTTGAAGATGCCATGACGGACGGGGAGTTCGTCCCTCCGGGTGCCACAATGCTGGCCCAACCCATGGATGTGGCTGTGATGGCGGACTTCAAACGTCAGTGTCGTGGGCTTTACGCCCAACAACACTGCGACGATAACCACAGTGCAACCCCCAAGGAGCGGCGTAATTTAATTACGTCGATTGTAGTAAAGGCATGGGAAACGACCTCAGACGTTACTATTAGGAGAGGGTTTATGAAAGCTGGTCTAGTCCCCATCGGCCCTCGTACTCGTGATGGTCGTTTCACGGTTTCAAAGCCCCCAGCGCCTCAACTTGAAGCTAAAACTACAAAATAAAGTTGCTTTAGTTCAATGTAAAATACCATTAGTAAAAAAACATTTTTTACTGAAGGATGGGTGTTGGTCCGTAGACAGGGTGTCACTTTTACATAAATGATCGGGTTTTAGTTTTTACACCTGTTGTTGCACGAAACCCGTGGTTGCAGGAAATGCATATATTCCGGTACAACTTTACGGTGGAATACAAGTCGGGAAAGCAGAATGTCCTCGCGGACGCGCTCTCTCGGCGGCTAGATTACGAGTTTGTGCATCTGGCCTACCTCGAGTCACCGCTCTATGAGCTTATTCGCGAGGGGTATGCCGGTGATAGTGACCTTGCAGGTCTGGTGGAGGCGCTGAGCGTTCCAAACAAGACGGTCGGGCTCACGGCGCGACAGCGCTCACGTTTGCACCGCTACTCAGTCGTGGAGGGTTTGCTCTACTACCAAGTAAACGGCGATGATGAGCCTCGAATCGTCGTTCCCAACGACGAGGACCTGCGTCGTCGTGTCCTCTATGAGGCTCATGACACGCCGCTTAGCGGTCATCTGGGGCGGGAGAAGACGTATACGTCTGTGGCCCGCAACTTCTGGTTGCCCCACATGTATAAATGGGTACGTAAATACGTACAGACATGTGAGATGTGTCAGCGTGTCAAACCCGCGCCCTCGGCGTCCGCTCCTTTGATGAGCTTGCCAGTTCCGACGGATTGCTGGCGCTCCGTGAGCATGGACTTCATCTTTGAGCTCCCGGCCGACGCGCGTGGCCATACTGGCATCTTGGTTTTTGTGTGCCGTTTCAGCAAGATGGTGCGACTGGCCGCTGTGCGGAAGAGCGTGACCGCGCCTCAGGTGGCTCAGCTCTTTGTGGACAACGTATTTCGTCATCACGACCCCCCCCCCCGAGTCCTTCATGAGTGACAGAGACCCCCGGTTCGTGTCCCACTTTTGGCAACACCTATTCTGCCTCCTAGGCACGAGGTTGGATATGTCCACAGCGGACCGTCCTCAGACCGACGGCCAGTCGAAGCGGGTGAACAGAGTGCTGGAAGACACTCTTCAAAGTGTCTGCGCTGCCGAACCCACCAAGTTGAGTACACTCCTCCCACATGTGGAGTTTGCGCTTAACAATGCTGTGCATTCGTCCACGGGTTTCACTCCGTTCTGCGTGAATGGGTTGCGGCACCCGCGTGCGCCACTGACGCAGCCGTCGGCATCGAATTTGGGTGGGGGAGAGGCTAATGCCGAGGCCCCAAGGGGCCTCCAAGGCCTACGAACGTCCGTCAAACGGAATCTGCTCTCGTTCATTGAGACTGGCGAGGCTGTCAGACAGCGTGTGCGTGACGCTATGGCGGCTGCCCAATACACTCAGAAGGAACAGAGTGATCGCCAAGGACGTAAGAACACGCAAGTGTTTCAACTGGGAGAGAAAGTCTTATTAAATGCTAAGAATCTTCCTACTCAGGCGGTCTCCGCCGTGGGTAGCATCAAGCTGCGACGTCGCTTCGGGGACCGTTCACGGTCATAGGAGTCCACGGCCACGCCTACACGCAGGACATGCCATCGTGCATGGCCACGCATCCGACGTTCTACGTCAGCTTGCTCAAGCCCTATCGCCCGACGGGGGCTGCTCAGCCTGCGGGGTCGACTGCGTCGCCGAGTACGGCCGGATGGCGTCCGCCATCACCCGAACGAACTGTTCCGAGGGAACCTGGGCATGAGCGCGAGCTGGAGCGGCAGCCAGAGCCGCTACGCGACGTGCGTCTTGCGTTTCCATGCGGCCCACCCGGTCATACAGACTCCGGATCCAGGCGAGGTACCTCCCCAAGTCATGGCGCACCGATCCGTCGTTCTCCTCGCCTTGCGAACATCGGTCCCGCAGGCGGTCGACTTTGTCACCAAGACGGCATATCTGCCCAGGCTACCCCTACACGTGGTCCCGCAGACGGTCTGAGTCCCGGTGGACATCCTGGAGCCTCTCCAGGTGGGTCTCCACGTCTTGGACGCGAGCGCGCAGCGCCACCATCTCAGTCCGCTGGCCATCCAGCAGGCGTTGACAGGACTCCAAACCGACTAGAAGGCTCTCCAGGTCAGGACGGGAGCCAGTCGGTCGACGCTGTGCGTCCTGGCCGGACACCACTCCCGTCGCGGGCTCCGCCGCCTCTGCTTGATAGCGAGGGCGCCCTCTATTACCATGTCGAGAAGCTATTAAAGCGCCGTGGGCGTAGCGGTCAGTACCAGTACCTGGTGAAGTGGCGTGGCTACCCGAGTAGTCGAAACTCGTGGGAGCCTGGGGCTCGCCTCGAAGAGGACTGCGCCGACCTCGTGGCCGCTTTTGAGAGCGCCCAGGAACCTGGTCGGCGCTGACAGGGCTGAGAACACTCCTTGGCTCTATCGGCTGCGACTGCCAAGACTTCTGGATCTTCTGAAGAACCTCCTCGAGGATGACACCAGGCATGGGCTTGTGCCGTTCAAGAAAGCGGCCCATCCAAGTGTCGTCAGCAATCATCATCGCCATGCGAAACCGAAGACGACGCTGGGCTCGCCAATCCATCCGAAACGGAGAGTTTAAGAACTCGGGCTCGGGATAGACCAAGTGGTGCAACCACCCCTCGAACTCCGTCTCGCTCAGTTGACGGGCCAGACGGCTTCCGACAGGAGCACGACCGGGCACTTGTCGCACTGCGGCGCGCCTGGGCCAGGCATCCAACTTTGGCGAAGATGCGCGCGGTACTCTTCCCGAGTCCAGTATCGCAACGCGAGTAGTTGTTCGCGCGTGCGGGGGGCAGGGCTTTCGCGTTCGCGCTTGGCGCCGATCGTCTGCGAGGCAGCCTGGCGGGAACAGTCGCTCAAGTGCTGTCGATTTTCGGGCCGCAACAGCTCGGGAGGGACCCCCTCATCGACATCAGCATTGGTTACGACCTGGGACTCCGGTGTTGCCGGAGGCGGGTCGTCTCGGCGAGACAGGGCCTCCTCCAAGACACGCGCACGGGCTATGGCCGCCACACTCTTCGGAGACATTGAACTTCCCGGGTGAAGAACTCGCTGCTCATCAGTGGGCCGCGGTGAGGACCCATATCCGTCGACCTCACCCACCTCGCGGTCCATGTCGGATTCCGACTCTTCGTAGTCCACTCGGAGAGACGGGTCCGGCGACGGGCTTCGCTTCGGCGGGGGCGTGGTCGCAGAGTTTGCGGAAGCCGCAGGACCTGTCGGCGATGTTTGGGCTCTAGGAGCCTGTGAGGCGTCACCTACAGGCGGGTCGGTGCCAGTGATAAGCGCAGGGTTCGGAGTGTCCGTGTCGGACGAGTCGCTGGTCACTTCCTCGTGAGGACCCGGCAACAGCACATCCATGCGTTTCGGGGGCAGTCGCGCGGTCCTGCGGGTCTCCTTTGTGGTGTCCTTCTTCGGAAGCTGCTTGGCAGCCGGTTTCTTCACCGCGGGTTTCTTCGGCGCAGGCTTCGATGAAGCGGTCGTCTTCGTCGTCTTCCGCGTGGGCTTCGTAGAAGCGGATGCCTTCTTCTTCTGGGCAGCAGCGGCAGTAAGCTTCGGGGAAGCGGGTGGGTTCCCCTCCACCTTCACGCCGGTGGTCGGCTTCTCGGTCGCGGGCGTCTTCTTCTCTTCGGACATGTCATTCGCGTGCTTCTTGGAAGCCGAGGTCCCCTTTGTCGCCTCCGGGTCGCCCGAGTGCTTCTTGGAAGCAGGCGCCGGCAGCTGCTCCTCCGTCTCGCTCAGACTGGGTCCGTCGGCGTGGTGCTCAGCAAGGCCAGCAGCCCCAAGGGCGTCGGGGACGGCCCGCAAGATCACCTGGGTCTCCGTCGCCATGCCCGGTGGGCCAGCGATGTCCGGCTTGTGCTCGTGAGAGCGTGGATTGTCGAATGGGGCCGTGCCCATGTTTCCGCTGGATTTCCCCATTGGGACAGGTGCTTTCCGTTTGGGTGAGGGAGGGTGTAATGGGGCCAGAATTGGCCAATGTCCTTTTCAAGGAAATGGGATGTTCTCTGGTGTGGACCACACCGGCCGGTGTGGCCTACAAGAACTGAGTGTCACACATCACGACGGGTACTGTGTACCAGGGTCTCTTAGATAGAATATTCCGCGTAGACCTCCCCCAAGTAATATGTCAAGTTAGGGGTCGGTCGTACCTAAGGGACGACAGTTCACGAGAGCCAACCGCTGAGGAAGATCGCCATTTAGACGGGGATTTAGTATGCAGATAGAAAGCAGTAGATAGATACTTGTGGGTGTTATTAATACAAGTCAGTTTTACTCTAAACTACAAGTGTGCAAGTCTATTTAATACTCGGTATTAAAGGAGACCGGTAAGGCAGGGCCTTTTGCACCGGAGACAACAGAGACACCAGGCGTCTGTTGCGGTTAGAGTATTACGCTTCCTCTTAGCTATTGTGCGTGTGACCCCTCACAGCCTTCATCCGTCGCTGGAACACCGCCGGACGTGAAGTCTTGTCCTTCACATCTTGGCTCGAAGACCTAGAAGCCTCGCGTAGCGTACGTGCTATTGGGGATCTTCGGGCGCGTGTTTGTAAATTGGTACAGCGTGAGTGGTGTAGCGGGGCTACACATTCAGGCAACCTCCACATTAGTGCGACATGCACTAATGGATACATTCAGGTGGGCCACATGCAGTGTGGTCACCATTCATAGTAGGAAGCACTACTATTGGCAGAAAGCAACAGATATCTGCCAATAAG
>BSXT01000755.1:0-14030 GCA_030267785.1 Phytophthora fragariaefolia | reverse complement strand
ACGAGCTGCCGCTGCCTCAGCTGAGTCAGCGAGCGACCGGACGGAAGCTGCAGTGACATCAACTAAGTCGGCGAGGGACGGGCTACACAAGTCCGAGACCACCGAGTCAACGGCCGACGACTCAGTTCACTATTAACCCGCCGAGTCGGCAGGTGATGATCCAGCGAGCTCGGTTCAAGCTGTGGCAACGAGTTGCGAGCTCACCGACTACGATATCGCCGAGCCGGTGGTAGCTGCACAGACTGATGCCGCCGAGTGGAATGACGGCCCAAACGCTGGGGCAGCTCACCAGTCTAAACTGGGGGTGACGATACTCGAAGCCAAGGCACCAGACCAAGCCTCTGAGAGAGAGCACCTAAGCCGAGTTGACTCCGCGTGACACGAGACCGCTGAGTTGAAGGAAGCACTGCGAACCGCAAGGGATCTCAGCGCCGAGTCGTCAGCTTACTCCGAAGAAGGGAGTTCGGTCCGTGAAACCATCGACAGCCTTCTCAGCGATGAGATCGAAGTCAGTGACGTTGCCCTAGCAGACAACCCCGAAGAGGATTTACGACAGCGGTTCGTCGCAGCAATGGCTATGTGTGAAGATGAATCTATCACAGTCGTGGATAACTCGGCGACGGATCCAGCCGAGTTCGAATGTTCAGCCAACGAGATTGACCTGGAGGATTATGCGCACGAGCTTGCATTCCTGCCAGACTTGACGGACTCAGCGTCTACTGTGCTGGATTATGGTGGCTCGAATGGGGTATGCTCGGCTCATACGCCGAGTCAGCGGGAGAAGCTGGTGAAGGCGCTGAAAGCGCATGAAGGCATCATGATTGCCAGTGGAAATGCACTTCCACAGCCAGCCTATGGAGCAATATGCGACATCGATGTGCAAGGACATAAACCTATAAAGCAGCGGGCTCGGCGAGTTCCGCTCAAGCACTTGAAGAAGCTGTATGAGCTACTCAAGGGCTTGCTCAAGGCGGGGCTGATCGCCCTCTCGAACAGCCCATGGGCATCGCACATTGTGATTGTGCTGAAAAAGAACGGCGTCGACATCCGCCTGTGCATTGACTACAAAATGGTTAACGCTATCACGGTCCTCATGGAGTACGCCATGCCGTTGGTCGATGGCCTCCTCACTGAATTGGAGAGCTATCTGTGGTTCTTCTCACTCGACGCGGCCAGCGGGTTCTGGGCGGTCATGATGACTCAGCGAGCCAGAGAGATCTCGGCGTTTGGCTGCGCAATGGGGCACTTTGAGTGGCTCCGGATGCCGTTCGGGTTTAAGAACGCGCCGATGATCTACCAACGCACCATCGACAACGAGCTCTGGGGTTATGTGCAGCCACGCGGTGGCTGGGCGAGTTACGCCGAGAAAGTCCGCCGAGCTGAAGCCGCCTCAGCGACTCAGCGAGGACGACTGAGTGACCCAAACCAGCCAACTCCTGACTCGGTGAACTCAGCGACCAAGTTTGAAGCTGATCACCGGGCTCTAGCCGAGTCAGATCCGCTGCAGGACCTTGTCAATAGCCCTGAGAGCGACATGTTCGCTAACGGAGAACCCGATGAGTCGACGCTGACGCCGGTGTTTGACCGCCGGTCCTTCGTGGATGATATCTGCTTCGGGGTCACGACGTTTGAGGACTGCCTAGCTACGCTGAGTCGGCTGCTCGCGCGGTTCACTGAGTGTCGAATCAGCATGAGCATTACCAAGAGTATCTTCGTGCAACCGGCGGTCGACTTTCTCTTTCACGATGAGTCACTGAGTCACCTGGCACCGCCGTAGAAGAACTCGGCTACCGTGCGCCTCGACCCTGAACTGTTATATGCACATGTCCCGCCAGATTTTGTAGGACACGTGCTGTCGTTCGACGGGTCGGCGAAGACCGAGAAGAACGGTGGCTATGGTAGCTGCTCATGGATTTTATGGAGCCTCCCTTCTTGAGACATTGTGATCGCTGCAAGTGCGCACCTCTCGTCGACTACAGTGAACATCGCCGAGTACACCGGCATGAATAACGGGGTCATGGCAGCGCTCGAGCGAGGTCTCACTGACTTGATCATAGTCGGCGACTCTCGGCTTGCAATCCAGCAATCCATGGGGGTGATGGCGTGTAAAAAGGAGGCTCTGCAATTAGAGTTGGCGCGCCACAAGAAACTCACTGACCAGCTGAGTTCGGTGCGCTACCTCCACGTCTTGCGTCACTATAACGCTGCAGCCGACGCGCTGGCTACTGAAGCATTAGAGAGTAAAATGGGGCGAGTGGTACTCACAGCGATCGGACGACCGAGCTCAAGAAGCTAAACAGAGTGTCTGAGATCCTATACACCAGCACCGACTCAGTTAACATGGGGGAACCTAGAACCGAGATGACGGTGATGACAAGAAGGCAAACCCGCCGACTTCATTTTGAGGATGAAGCCAACAAGGACTCGGCTGGGATCAGCAAGAACACTGGCTTACACTACAAAGAAGCCAGTTCGCCGAATTCAAGGGCTGAAGGACTCCACTTTGAGTCGCCCAGAGCTCCTAAACGGGTCCGCCGAGTTGAAAATCAAGCAGAAGTTGAAGTGTCGAATCACGTCCAGACATGCGAGGACTGCAGTACCAGCAAGAGCAAGCCCCAGCTGAGAGGCTACTTACCGGGTAATGTGACATCTGAGTACCCATTTCAAATGGTCTCGATGGATTCCGTTAGACCGTTGCCAGTAACTCGGCGAGGCAACACAGCATTCTTGCTGCTCCAAGACCATTTCACTGGGTTCGTCATCGCCAAGGCGATGAGTGAGACTGGAGCCCTCGAAGTGGCCAAAGCCTTTGAGGAGTGCGAGTTCAGACGCTTCGGAGACCCGCCATGACCGGGATCCCCGGTTCATGAGCGAGGTTTTTCAGACTTTCGCCGAGTTGATGCAGTCGAGATCCAGGGCAACGCTGAGCTACAGCCCCAAGCAAATGGCCAACAAGAGCGGTCGGTCAAGACGATGATCCAAAATGCGGGCCTATGTCAAAGACCCACTCCAGGCCGATTGGGACAACATCGCCAAGAAAATGGTGCATGCAATCAACAACTCGCGAGACACGACCCGGCGAGAAACACCATTTTACCTTGTGCACGGCTGGGATGCCCAGTCGACCTTGAAGTCGATGACTTCCACGATTAAACAGGATCCTGCGAACTCAGCTGACGCCGCGCAATGGCGCCGAGAAGCTAACCGCCAACGAGAGATCGTCCTTCAGCTAGCGAAAGCGTACCAGCTAGCCGAGAAGGCCCAGCGAGCCGAGGCCCATAATGCACGACTCAGCGGGAAGGAGAAAAGGTATTTACCCGAGTCAACTCAGCTGACGAGGGAAAGAAGCACGGACAATGAAGACGCCGACTCAGACGACGAGCCCGCCGAGCCTCAAAGGTCTCTGTTTCGAGCTGGTGACCCAGTCTGGCTGTTCATGGAGCGAGTTAGGCCAGGGCTGAAGAAGAAGCTGGCTCACCGATTCAGGGTGAAGAAGAAGGTGGAGGTGTTCGCCTATGAGCTGGAACTCCCTGACAAAAGCGGATGTCGCTTCTACCCAGTAGTGCATGTGTCATGGCTCAAGAAGGTCGCCGACTTAGGTCAGCGACCGACAGTCAAGCTTGTCGGCGTACTCAGCGAGAACGACCGTTTTGATTTCGACGAAGAACTCCTGCCGAAGATAGTTGGGAACTCAGTGACACCTCGGACAAATACGAGGTGGAAACCATACTCGACAACAAGATACCCAACTCGATGAGCACGAGCCGAGCTCAGCGGATATTCAAAGTGAAGTGGGTCGGCTACGGCCAGCCGACTTGGGAGTCTCTGTCTAACTTGGACTACCTGCGGAACATAAAGCGGGAGCGCCGACTGCACATGGTGCAAGTCGCCGACGAGAACTAACCAACTCATCTCAAATGAACCACCGCCGAGTCGAATGCAGGCTCGGCGGGATGGAAAAGTTACTGCATATGAAAAACACCCACCGCCGAGTTGAATGCAGGCTCGACGAAATGGAGAAATTACTGCAAGACTGCATATTTTTATATTTTGGATTGACGACGAGGGTGGATTTACTTTACCCTAAACTACTACTACGAAGCACAAACTCACTGACACGGAAGATCAGAGGGTCACATCGGGTGAAGCCTCAATTGATCCGAAGATGTCCAGTCCTTCGCGGTTGGCCGGAGTCGGCGCACTTGGCGAACAAGTCGGCGGGACCGACTCGGCCAAGTCGGCATCTTCATCGACTAAGCGCTGGAAGTGGCTGAGATCTGACTCAGCGGAACTGAAGACTGAAAATCCGGGATGGGGTCAATGTCGACCGCCGTCTCGCACCAATCTGTACTGGTAGGAAACCACGGCAAGTTGGCGGGCGGCGCGAACGGCACCGACGGACCGAAGAACAGCTCCGAGTCCAACTGGGGCGCGGGGGTGTTGCTCGCCGCGTCGAACTCGGTGACGGCCTTGTACAACGTCCCGTACAACTCGGTGAGGACCGAGCGCAGGGCGTCACTGCGTCGCTTGCGCTGTATGTCTGCCAAAGCTGGTACGCCAATGCCAGTTCGTCAGCCGAGCTCGTCGGGTTCAGGTCTGGGTGGAGACCGAGAACGACGCTTGAATCTACGAGCCAGTGCATGCGCTCGTAGAGGCCGACGAACACCTTGGCCATTTCTTGGCGATCTCCACGGCACTTGAGTCAACACTCTGCCACGATCTCGACGGGTGGAGCCGACGTGGGGGACGATCGCCGGGCTCGAACTCGGCGAAGGACGTCAGCTGACATGAAGAATGGCCCATCAGGGAACAGAGCCCAAAGCCGCTGACTCGGATGCTGAGCGGCATACACATCCGCGAAAGCCGCCAACCCAGACAGCGACGACGGAGTCGACCGGACCCGAGGCTTACCGTCGATGATCTCCTTCTGGATCTCCACCACGCAACTGCCCATGACTTGATCCCACCAGCGCGCCGAGCCCAAATGGAAGAAGGGCGGATCTCGCCGGATCTTCATCTGGGCCGGCACGCGGGAGTCGCTTGAGACTGCTTGGGCAGCGCGGGTCCGGAGCGTCAGGATAGGGAGGCGCAACACATCGGGGAGTGAAGTTGCGCCCCCCCCGCCGAGTTGGAAGCTTGGCCCGAAGACGCAGATGAGGTCGGCGCAGACACTGCGGCCGTACCCGAAGCACTCGCCGACTGACCCGAATCCGGCGTAGGTGGATCAGCCGACTTCGCCGACTTGCCAGACTTGGCAGTTCCCCTAGCCGTCTTGGTCGCCGACTTGGCCGCCTTACGGGATTTGGCAGTCGGACGAACTCTGCTCGTAGACTTGGCGACCGGACGCGGCGGGCTTGAAGACTTGGCGGAAGCACTTGCACGCGCCGTCTTGGTCGAAGCTGGAGCCACCGGCGAAGACGGACGCTTCTGGCCGGTCGACGGAGTCGGCGAGACAGAGGCAGAAGTCAGCGGAGAGGCTGGCTTCTCCTCCAACGCCTCGGCGACCGAGTCAGACGACTCATCGCTCTCGACTACGGACTTCCTGCGAAGCCGGCGAGACCGCTGGAGCACCACTTCGTCGTCAGCCGAGTCATCCGAACTCGACTGACGCTGGCTGGATGAAGCCCCAACGGGGCTGGATTCGGAGTAACAACAGGGGGACTCGGCGAGTCGATCACGAGAGGCGAGGGCGCCGACGTAGCGTGAGCCGCCGAGTTAGCCGCACCAGACGACCACCCCAGGACCTCTGCATCGCTGGCCTCCAAAGCTTGAAGCTCCAAGTTGTTGATCGCGCGGGCATTCATGGCCGACGCGCGCTGGCTTCGAGTGGACCCAGTGATCGAGGGTGCTGGCGCGACAGTGGAAGTCGATTTCGGAGACGCCGCCGAGTTACGCGGCTCTCGACGAGATGACCCAGCGGCAGCCTTGGTCGGAGACTTGCGCGCTGACTTGGATGTCGCCCCAGCGGAAGCCTTGGTCGCCTGCGGCGAAGTCCGCCGAGTCGGCGGCGGGGTAGAACTCACCAAGCCAGCGGAAACAGCGGGAAGAGGCCGAGCCGTCGATTCCGGCGCTGAAGTCACAACCGTGGAGGATACCAACCCCGCCGAGCTTGCGGCAGGGGCAGCCGACGCTGCAGACCCCGAGCGAGGAACGGAACTCGACGATGAGACGTGCACCGACGGCCGAGTCACCGGTGCCAGGTGGCCTCGGCGGAATGGGCTCCCAGGGACTCGACGGGGCTCCGCCGACGGCACGTGGAAGTCAGCGGGAGTCATCGCCAACCCAGCAGCCGACGAGTCAGAAGTCGGCGCGGCCGAGCTCAGCGGCAAGGAAACTGGAGCTGAACTCGGCGCCACGGGACCACTGACTCGGAGCGTGATCTCGCGGACTTGACTGGGCTGGACTTGAGACAGCTCAGGCCAGCGCGTCTCAAGGTGACGACACAGCCGAGCGTTGAGAGCTAAGTCACCCGGCGAAAGCCCAGGAGCGTCGATCCCGGTGGCAGCAGCAAGAGCGAGGGCTGGGTCGGTCACCGAGATCCGACCATTATGCCGCAGGACGTTCTTCTGGCGCTGGATGATTCGGCGCTGGTTATCGATCGTCGGACTGGCGAACCGCAATGCGCGATCCGCTCCGCCAGCCGAGATAACCACGGCGGCTTCTTGAACTTGTTCGAAGTACGAAGAAGCCACCCCTTGGAGCGCCGAGTACGCGACATCACGCTCGGCCAAGACCTCCGACATGCGCTTGAGGTCCTTGTCGCGCTGATCGACCAGTTGCTGACAGGAATCGACTCGGCAGTTGGCTTGCCGAGTCGACTCTCTCCGCTGGGGCTCCAACACGCAAACTGTGTTGCGGAAAGAAGCCACCAGCTCGGACGTCTTGGTGGCGTGGCGCTTCCACTCATCACGCTCGCGCACGACCGTGGCAAGGTCGTGCTCAAAGCGGATCGAGCTAGCCAACGCCGACTCGAGACGCCGAAGGAGAGCCTGGTTGTCCCGAGTCAACTTGGCGTTCTGGACCCGGAGCTCGGCGTGTTCTTTGGTGGAACTCGGAGGCTCGGCAGTATTAGCGCGGAGCACGTCCAGCATGTCCCCAAATGACTGGGCGCGCAAGAGGCCTCGGCGCAGCGCGAAGTCAGTGAGGAGAGCTGGACGCATCAACGCGTACGCCGTCAGCTGAGTCCGAGTTCGGTCTTCAGCCTCACGCTCAGCTTCCCACCGCCGGTGGAAATCCCACAACTCAGCGATTGAATTGGGATGGGAGCCAGCGGGGGAAGCCGAGCTCGGCACATACAGCGAAGTGGACGGTGGACTCGCCGAGCGACGAACTGGCGAGGACGCCGCGGGCTTCGCTTGAACGGGGCTTGGCTCGGGAAGCGGAGGCACTCCTGCCTCCAGCAACCCGTCCGGCCGGAACCCAGGAGGGACAGAGGCACGCGGCGGATTTGGCGAAGGCGTCGGCAGCGGCGAGTAGATGTCGCTCCGCGCCACCTATGATTCTGGCGATCCCCCAGGGGAGGGAACCTCCGGGGGCGAACCAATCGGTGACGCTGGAGCCACCGGGCGCATCGCCGGGTCATCCTGACTTGGCTTCGGAGGCGACTCAACGATCGGATATGGCTTCTCGCCGAGTCGCCTCCGGAAGATTGACCGAGGCGTTCTCCGCGGAGTCGACAGGCCCTCACCCAAGGAAGTCACCGAGTCAGCGGGAGCCGACGTCGGCGACACCTGCTGGAAGAACTCATCGAGTTCCTCCGCCGACTCAAATGGACGAGAGTCCGGAAACCGAGGCCCCGCTGCAACCTCGACAAGTGGAGCGCGTAAGCTCACACTGCAAAGGAGCAGGGCCATCGGAGGACCTGAAGTCTGAAGCGGAGTCGCCTAGTCAGCGAGAAAGACAAGTCAGTATGACCAAGCAGCACAGACACCCTTTCGACACCAGCTTACCTCGGAAGGCGAACTCAGCAAGTCATCAGCACCGCTGCGCAGACCCAGACTCACAGAAGTGGGCTGTGTAGGAGCCGAAGAAACCGAGCTCAGCGGTGGTGATGTGGAACCAACCGCTGAGTCTTCAGGCTCTGTGGGAGACTCCGCGGTGACTGGAGTCGGCGACCTGGTTGAAGCCGACTCAGCGCCAGCGCGGGGAGCACTCGGCGGAGTCAGCAAGGACGAAGCCTGGCCACCCGGCTGGCCCGAACTCGGCGGCGAGTTGGGGCCGGTGGTCTTAGCGACCGACGGCGCCAGTGGAGGCGCGGTAGTCGGCGAGACGGCGGGGACAGTGTCAGCTGGAGGTGAGCCGCTCGTCGAGACAGCCTAAGAGAAGAAACACAGAAGACAGCGATCAGCAGGAGTAACCGCGGAAAGCAACAGGGAGCTCGGCGTACCATCAGCGCGCGAGCTCAGCACGATGCAGCACCAAGCTTCTCGAAGTTGAGGTGAGTGAGAAAGGTAGCAACGACTTGACAGGGAGCGACCACGCGCCACCCAGTGAGGCCGCGACACTCGCCATCTCGGTTCGTATCACGGCCGGGGCAGTTGTGGTGTAGCGCCACACCGATTTTGTGGTCGCTGTGTATTAGGGTCCCAATTACGGGTGACCCTAGCCAGATTTAGCCAAGAGCGTCGCTGTTTCAATTTCCGAGCGGTCGCCTGGTTCAAGTCGCGAGCGGTCACGGTACTGGATGGATACACGCCCGGTGTTTCATATTCAGAGCATAAAAGGGTCTCAGTGTGAGAGCGGATACGGTACTTCCAGCCGAGCCACCGACTAGGCGAATTACGGTGTTAGTTACATAGGAGAAGTTTGGGGGCGGTTTGAGATCCAAAACTGTCCTCGTTATACTTGATATTTGTATTGGAATGTAGGAGACAGTAGAAAGAGCCCTAGTGGCTCTATAGGATGATAAGATCTAAACAGTGAGAATCTTCTAAGTCCCAACCAAGCGTATACTCTCCGGTAAGTCCCTGCGTGGGCTGGATTATGTCTGCCGTCAGCACCCGAGAGGCATAGCTTGTAGGGTGTTGACAGGTAGCGCCAGAGGAAGTTGGCCCGGGGCAGGGCAATCTCGCCGAGTGCGCAAGGACAAGTCTCGCTAAGACAGCGAGACGGTACGCCCGTCAGCCGGGTGCCGTAACTCTTGTAGCCGAGTAAGTAGCTATTGCTCTCGGTGACCCGTAAAAGTGCTCGCGCGCTGCCGTCCATCCTTTGGTGGAGGGCACGGGGTTCAAGGCGGAAGTCAGTGAGCTCAGCTGGCTTCCCAATGTTTCGACTGGCTTGGTTGCCTGGTCTCGGCGGGAGCCGCCACTGCTGTCCCGGAAGAGCCGAACCGCTAGGGGACCCCTAGCACAGACCGATAAGCGCCGACTTGCTTGGCGGTTGTTGTGTCTATGGGAGGACTAACTTGTGCGTTCTACTACACCACAGTTGCGGCAATCCATGCCGATGACATTGACTACGTCACAGGTACACCTTGGCCTACAGTACCTGCAGCTCGTCTGTCCTTCTCATCAAACGAGAGACTTTCATAGATCATCAACCGGCCACACAAGGTTGGAACCTTGTCACAGTTGCTGATATGGGTTCTCGGAAGTTGCCTATCGGGCCTCTCTTGAAAAAGGTCCAAACTACCTCCTGTTGTCTTGGCGTCGATGCCAGTTTCGACCTGAGGCCACAGCCACATTCATCGCGAAAGGCAAGCTGCGGCCCAGGCTTCCCAACCAACTATATTGTAGTCTGAGAACGCAATATTGCAGTCTGAGAACGACATCTTCCGTCGATCTCTTCACTGGTGTGGCCACGACCGCATGACCAAATGAATCTGATAACAAAACAAACGTATACATAACCTCTGTGACGTTCGATTCAATTCAATTCACAAAAATCTGAAAAATACCAATCTATATATCTCAGTCATGCCTGCAATCACTGTCAGGCTCAATATGGTTACGACTCTCTGCTTCTGTTTCACAAAATCGAACATTTCCCGCGGTGGCATCCCGTATCGCTTTCACATGTGTGTAGCTTGTTCGGCCATAAAACCTTTAGTGATGGCTCACAGCTGACTTTATGCTTACAGGCCGCCTCCGTCGTCGACATCACTCTGCCGATGTTCAGATCACACTGGTAACGCACGCGTTAATCTAAAACGAAGGCAGCTCTTAATAACAAGCGCGCTAGTTAAGCTGAATCAGAGTCGAACTCACAATAACTCGCGCGCGAGTTAAACTGAAACAGAGTCGAACTCTCAATAGCTCGCGCGCCAGTTTTAAATCTGAAACGAAGATTAACTCGCGATTGTGCATAGCAAGACGAATGCCTGCCATTCGCAAACATGTGTGGCTCCTGTCGCTTACTTGTGTGATTCTACCAGATATTGTGTGATACCTCAGATTCTGCTGTGTGAATTTCATATTTCGTCACTCACATACCACAAGGATCATTAATAATGGGTGGCTTGCAGCTAGCACGAGCAAGCTTCGCACAACCAAACTACATCTGCTTTCGAAGCCCGACCCAACAGACAGACACGGTACAGATAGGTTTAGTTCAGAGGAAGTCGCTAACTGCTTCCTGTCCCTTACACTACCCAACTACGTAGACGAACTAGTCTCTTAGTGACAGCACTGCCATGCCATTGCTAATTCCAGATACACTGGAGGCCTACCTCTCGATTAAAGTCGGGTAGCTATTTCCCAAGTGTCGGGCAACGTATGCCCCGTACGTTGTCGCCAATTCTGTTCCACTTCAAGTACCAAGTACGCCATCCCGGTAATAACATGTACGAAACCGAAACACCATGGTATTGTCGTTTCTACTCTATTAATAGGCATCGGGTAAGTTACGCCCGATGCCGTTACGCCGACCTTTATTCGTCGTTTTAGCCACCAAACCCCCTCTAATTCGAAGACTTAGCTGCATAACTCAAGGATGGGTTAATCTTCATGATTTGCTAAAACAACAAATTATTTTAATAGACCGTTGTTTACTAAACAATGTCTAGACAGAATGGAGCGATTCTCGTAGCTATTTTAAGACACCAAAACCTAGATTTAGACCGTGTGTTCATATTTAGGAAAGGGCGTGTCCATCTGCAGCTTTGACAATCACTCTGATCCGCCCACATTACGATGAACGACGAGGACTACGAGAGCACGGTGCGCTTGCCCTTGCTGCTGAAGGACATAGAGAGAGGCGAGCTTCAGCGTGGGCAACACTATCTTAAGAGGGCTGACCTGCATCCCGAGCCACGATATTGAACAGCATGCGAGGCGATCTACGGAGATGGAATTGACAGGGCATTCATCACCACAACTGGCTCGACGTTCGCTGCTTTCACTACTTGCTGTCGTACTTTGAGCCCAAGTAGAGTCAAGAACACATGTGGACGGGACGCGGGTCTTACCTGCTCGATTCTTGAGTGACACGAGCTCGCGATCTGCGCGGCCGTTGTCAGCTGCGTAGCCTTCGTAGAGCCGCGGCACGTTCTCCCACTCGCTGGCACCGTTCGGAGGAGCTTCGCCAATGTATTCCAGTAACGCGTCCAAGTCGCCTGTGCTGTAGTTCTCTACTCCTGCGATCCTCCCAGGCCTTGCCATGATGCTGATGTTGCTGTCTCTGGTCACCGAGTGCACTTGAAGGTGCGGAAGAAGAGTGAATGTCAGTGTTAATCAACGACAGGTAGCGCTCAAACGTTCTACTTGTGTACTCATTTTCGCAGGCTTATGCCACCTAAACACAGATCCATGATCTGAAAGGGGGTGCCCCCCCCCTCTTTCAGATTTTGGATCTGAACTGGTGCCTTTTGTCTTTTGGACTATACTAGCCGAGCGCCGCCGCTACGCGGCGGTGGGTTTACGGTGAGTCCCAAACCGTTCCGCTCGCTGTGCCAGCTCGGTCCACTACAGGGCTGGCCCACCTCCGCAGCACTACGTCAGATTGTATACAACTTAACGTAAACCTATCGATCGTCATAATTGTAGTTATGCTAGATACTACTTGTACACCTTGCAACTATCCATGCCTTTCATGCTACGCGAGCACACCGATTTATTTCCCCATCGTTTTATTTCACCCCATTGTTCTGACCATGAGTCACATATCGGAAGTATCAAGCGTGCTACGCTAACAACCACTATTAATTCTCCCATCCATCGATTATTGTCGGGTAGCTCACATTGTACATCACCATGCCTATCGTGTTTAGCGTATGCGTTCCAATTCATGTGGCTACCATTCACGCCAAAAAGTATCCTCGTACAGTCATGCAATCGTAGGAATGCTATGAGAGCCATAACTGAGTGGGTATGTCCCCGCGCCTCACCCATCTAATATTATAGATTATCCTATGTTCCCATTGTCGCATCATTCCACACGACCGCAATCGATTCTATAATAACGCCCGTCTAACTGTTAGCCAACCGATACTTGTGTCACTCTCGTCGTGTCAGTCATTTCCATTATATCTATTATACCGCCTCTAAGCGTAGGGTTGCTGAGGTGGCAGTCCATGTGTCCACTGTCGTCTCTACCATTAGAACTTGTACAGTTGCGTTGCTATTGTTGGGTCAATCGCTCGCGTATACATCCCTACCACCCGATACTATTGACCCCGCCGTGGTGTCGCGTAGCTATTCTATCCCAACCGTCGCGTCGTATGCACAGTTATCACCGTGGCGTACTATTCGATGATGGTCCCATTTCCTCGCCTAGCACATATTATGGTATACTATGAGCTCGCGTACTATGGACTCGCGTCCATAATCGTTCAATATGCTCCCATACGTCCTGGGTACTTACTATGCAATATTATGTATTTCGTACCGTACTATGTACTCCAATCTGCTAATCTATCGTGTTGTTATCCTATGTCGGGCGACGACCCAGCCTTGGCTATGGTATACCATGCGGCACAGCAGTCTTGTACCATGCATATGCAATTCCAATTCCAATCGCGAGCACTACTGTATAATATGGCCTGTCTATCGCATTGTAACAGGTTCTATGTACGCATATCCTCCGGAATATCGCCACACCATCCTAGTCTATGCAGGTCGTCAATATAATGTGCTATGCCGTCGTGGCGGACCCCGACCAACTTTATTTTTAGCCAATTGGTCATATCACGAAGTGCGATTTGGTGTGGGCCACCCGACTCCAATATCAACCTGTCGGTTACCGAGTAGAGGACTGTCGGCCAATGCGGAGTCGTGGGCCGGTATAGGTTTAGCGCTATAGTTGGCCAGGCCAAATCGCGTACCCGTCTATGTTCAGGTCGTGGGCGCCCAATCTGTGTTCAGCTTATACTAATCCGTACTATGGGGGGACGCGTACACCGCCCATCTCGTGCAACAATGCGCAAAATAGGGGATGTAAGTTGAAAGTGCTCTATAAGTACGATTATGTGGTCCACATCATGATGATGTAGTCATATTCATATTGTGTAGAGAACATAGTACAATTTCAGCTAATGAGGTTGTTCTTGTTGTCGCTCGACAGCGGAAGGGCCGATCGGGTGCCGCCTTCGCTGCGCTCGGCATCCTATTGTGTGGACCACAATAATGTACGTCACACTTCAATGTACGACATGTAGAGCCCGGTTTGTACCCATGTTCAGCTACCTCGACTGCTAGAGCAGAACTTACTCCAACGCAGCAAGGTTTGCCATGTTTCCAGGTTAGGTGCGTTTTAATGTTCACCACACAACTTTATGAGGCCCACAAAGTGTATCGAGAGCCGCCTTCGCTACGCTCGGCAGCCAAAGTTGTTTTGGCCAATCAGGACCGCCTTCGCATCGCTTGGCAGCCAAAACTATTTTCGGCCAATCAAAAGTCCGGATTAGCGTCACACGAATGCGTTACTGACGGACATCACCGTACTCCAATTAGTAGTGTAGGACTAGCCGTTCGCCGCCGCTCCGCGGCGGTGGGTATCGATTAGGTCCCAACCCGTTCCGCTCGCTGTGCCAGCTCGCTCCACTACTGGATAGCCCACCTCCGCTTCGCTTCGGTGGGCTGTTTTGGGTTTTAGTA
>BSXT01000754.1:0-13278 GCA_030267785.1 Phytophthora fragariaefolia | reverse complement strand
AGAGGGCTCAGTCGATCCTAATACGAAGCCGGCTGAGTACTCTGAATAGTCAGAATTGCGAGGGGTGTTTTAAACACTCGGATTAGTGGCGGGCACACTATTAGTACTTAGCCCGAGCCGTCGGTCGCGTGATTAGCCGCAGACTTTGTTCACACTTGATATTTGTAAAGGGATCTAGGATTAGATACATATGGGGTCACGGAACCCCTAATTATTAAATCAGAGCAGAATTTCCCCCCAAGGCAAAAGGGTCAAGTCCGTCCACGGTAAGCCTAGCTAGCTAGATGTGGAGCCTGGATACACTCGGTCTCGGCGGGTTAATGGCTGCCGGTGAACTCAAGGTACATTGACTGACAGTTCATCCTGGTAAGGCCAAGAGAGAGAAGTGGCCGAGTGTTGAGGCAGAGAGAAGTCTCTGAGTGTTTTTGCTGGGTGCGAGGCAGAGCCCCCCAGCGTACCTGGACTTTCGCCGAGGGTTTCCTTCGGCTCCCCTGTACAAGGTCTTAACTGACCCGGTACCCTTCCTAACTGAGGAACCACAGTGGGATAGCGTGAAAACGCGAACCTAAGTGCATCCGAACCCTCGCTCGTGGTTCGTGGTGCATACACCTACCTAACCGACAGTGCACGGGGGCAACGTACAGCCCGGTGTAAGGGATCGGATCTGGTCTTCAGATTTTATCTCAACAAAGCTCAACCGACCTTTCAGGGAAGGGAGAGTGTTGTTGGTAGGGCTCGTTCCTATCCGGAACGGGGACTTTCGTTGTGATCCTACACGACAACTGGTGCCGCGACCCGGGACTGGTGTGACCTATTGTGTGTGGTTTGGTCTGTGTAGGTGCTACCCTAACGAGCTTTGGAGAAGAAGAAGAAAAGAAACAAGAAGAAAAACGAAAATGGTTAAAGGATCCTCCGCGGTACCAGCTACGCCGATGAAATCGGGACGAATCGAGATGGAAGGAGGTCCAACCCCCCAAACTGGGAGCGGAGGACTCCTTTCATCTATCTCCGAAAGGTTGGTGAATTTCGATGAGTCGGCAGGAGGAATCTCCGAAGCCAAGGATGAAGAAGTGAATGAGTACGAGGACTCGGAAGCGGATGGATACGATTTTGGCGATGATTTGGATGCCTCGGACGAAGCTAGGGTATTCGCAGGGCGCAGCGGAGCTCCGCGCCCCATCACCCGAAACCTCGCCGGCGAATTTGACGAAGTGGCCAAACCAGATACTGCGCGCGATGGCTCTAAAAGTGAGACCGAGGTCTCGGACAAGAAACAATGGACGAGACGGTCATCAGAAAGCTCCCTGGCAATCGTCCACCCATGAACTGCAGTACGCCTGCGGCAAACCGGGTGATCGGTCGGATCCTGGACCAAATGATGGTTGGATCCGACAGTTCACGCCCAACGCCGTGCGCCAAGCCCTCTGGGTAGAGCTGAGTGGCGAATTGGCGTGGCCCGTGAGCAATATGTCGGCTGTGAAGGTGGCAGAAGACACGGTGTCACTACTCAGAGCGATGGGGTTCGAACCTCAGACGAATCAGTCTGAGGCAGCCCTCCGAGGTTGCCCCCCCCCGACAATTGTTGACATAGAGCTGAAGCGGTGAAAGAGGAAGCTTCGGCTCAGCTGTGGAACGTCCGACATCGTGTCGAAGACGCCTCCCACGGTTCAACCGAATGGGGATGCAGACCCTTCACAGATCCCGCTACCCCAAACACCTAAGAAGAACGAATATGGAAAGGAAAGCGACGATGACGGGGTATTCGGGGTGAAAACGGAAGGGACACCGTACTTTCAAGACTCCCACATGGTGACTCCTCGGTCGTCCAACAGAAAAGATCGGCAAGCCTGAGACACAGAGGCCTCTAACGCCCAACGAGGTAACGCGAGGGCATCGTCATGACGGTCACGACGACGTTTTGTGCCGCGCGACGACTCCTCGGATGACGATAGCGATGAAGATGACTATTACCGGAAGGAAGACGCTGAGTACGATGATCCAAGCGATGAACTGGCTAGGCAAGTGAGAGAGGTTAGCGAGATGGAACGGTTGAACTCTACTCCGAGGCTTGAGCTTGCGACTCACAGACCCCTCGCCCAGATCAAAGCCTTTTCAGGGCTACGTAACAAGACCGGAAATTCAATGCAATGGCTGCGAACCATCATCTACGAGATGAAGGGGACTCGCACCCCTCCGAACGAGTGGTGTATGGCTTTCGAATTAAGTCTCCGAGATGGAGCCTTGCATTGGTACCGGCAACTGCCTCGCAAGACGAAGCGTCAGTGGAAATTACTCAGCGATGTGTTCATTAAGTACTATTGCTCGCAATTCCGCCAGTCCGCGAAGGCTCGGTATTACTCGGCTAAGCGCGAAGGCAACGAGCAGGTGTGCGGTTACCTGAATCGGCTGAACGGCTACGCCCGCAACGCAGGAATGCAATTTGAGAAGGGAGGACGCGAATCCAAGGAGCACGTGAACCGATTCCTCGAATCATGCGGAGACCGAGGTCTCGAGAGGCGTGTGTGCCATCTCCGCGTGAAGGACATTCACGAACTGGAAGACATCATCAATGACATCCTCAAGTCGGAGGAACGAGGCTAGACTAGAGAAACCTCCCCGTAACTCTCCCGAGGGCGAGACCGCTCTTGCGGTCGTGATGAGCGGCGTGCAGAGACCCCAAGAGACGGATATCGACGGGATCGCCACGACCGACACGGACGCGGATATGACCGTCGAATGGACGACTCGCGTCACACGCCCCGTATCTCACTCGCGGAAGCCTCTCTGTCAGAGATGAAGGCCGAGCTGCAGGTCGGCGAGTCGAAATATGGGAGGTCAGAATGCTCGAAGTCTCGGGACATGCGTCGGAGCCTCGAGGACAGTAGCAGTGAATATGTAGAGGATCGGTTGACAGATGAAGATCGATCGGGAAGTGATTACGCTGATCCGTACCACTCTGACGAGCATGATCGCCATGTTGCGGCCGCCAACGATGCTGAGCGCCGAGCCGAAGCAGTCGGGACGTACGGCCGGTCTGAAAACCGCGGCCGTCGTGGAGACTTCCCGAACAGAAGTCTCGACCGCAACTCCCGCCAGCAAGGCCTTGACCGACGTAGTCGTCAGAATGGACCGTGTGCAGCATGCGCGGGTGCTAACCACTCCGCTCACTACTGTTTCAAGCGTTGTAAGTTATGCAAGCAGGTGCACGACGCCGGCAAGTGCGAAGCCTTCCAGACCATGAGCACCTACCTCCGAACGAAGTTCGATAAGAAAGATCTCCCAGTGGAGCTACAGAGCTTCTCTTCAGCAGCGATTTAAACTAAGCAGACCGCCAACTGAAACTGGGTTGGTCCCAATCGGTCTGCCACAGTTAGCCTCTCCACCAGTAGACGCGGACTGCGTCTATGCGTTTGTGGGCGAGAGCAAATGGCTGAAGACCCAACGAAGAGACGAAGTGAAAGAAGTGAACACGACGGAAATTGAAGAGGAGAGAAACGGAAGTTTCGGTGGAGGTGAAAGCGATGAAAGGAAGACTGAGGAATCGAATAGTGATGGTTCAGAAGGTTTGGTGTCGAGCGTCACTCAGAAAACCTGGCAGGACTACCATCCTGAAAACGTAATTAAACTGTTGTCAGGTGAAAGATTGGGGTGGTGATCAGCTCAGAAGTTTGACAAACGAGTGCGAATGAGAGCTCTGGTCCAAGGCGCATTGAATGACGCACGCACGAGGATTCTTTTGGATACAGGAGCGAATGTTAGCGTGATTTCGGACCGTTTCGCCAAACAACTTCGTTTGTGCGATGTCCGAGACCACAGACGATGTATGGAAATACAGGGATTCACCGAGGGAACGATGGCAACAACCAAACGAGCCCTCGCTAAAGTAACACTGGGGTGGAATCAAGTGTATGAGTATGAACTATGGGTCATGGCCCATGGAGCCGGGGTGGACGTAGTCCTCGGAACGGATTTAATGATTCCAGCTGGTGTGCGTCTAGATCTCTTCCATGCGACTGCTCGGCTTCCTGACGAGGTTGAAATTTCTCTCATCAAGACGCAGCGCATGGCAGACACGCGGGAAGAAGGTCCTCATGCCCCTGTCGGACCCACCCAGGTCTTGAGAATACCGGGGCATGAGTCGAGGGACTACCAGCCAATGCGGCAACCCCGGCTAACGAGACTCATGACCTATGGGTTCGTAGGACGAAAGAATTGATACCGAAGGTAGTGGATTTTCGGCGAGGCCGTTCACGGCGGGAACGGGTGACGAACATCTCTGACCGCTTAGTCACGTGCCCGGTGCATCTACCTCTCTTGCTGCGGGTCCCCAGAGGGGACCTACCGAGGCCAGATGAATACGTGCGACTGGGTTCGGACAAGTATAACGAGTGGCGAGTCCTCGCTTACTCCCGTTCAAGAGACTCAGATCATCATAAGGCTGAAGGTGAGCTCTACAAACGATGGTTGGCAACCCAACCATCGGCAGTGGAACGAGTGCCGTACACGACTCCCACAAAGATCCTGAGACGACCGAGCGAATCCTCGGAAGGGAGCATGTCTGATAGGCGTGATCAAGCGGAGTGGGCCCCTGCTACGCCCGAACCTCTGACGGAGATGGTAGCAGAGGTGGTGCACTGAGCGGAGGCGTGTCCGAAACCTGCCGCACACTCTGATAAGGTGTCGGAGAGTTCGGAAGTGGCCCAACGGAAGCTAGAAGGAGCTTATCTCGCAGCCGCTACAGTGTCAGAAGATTGGGGAGACCGTGACGCCCCGAATGCGGCAGAACACCCTGGTAATGCTATCGAGTTTGAAGATTATGCCCGCGAATTGGCGTTTCTGCCAGACCTTACCGAGACCGCCTCTACCACGCTCGACTATACTGGACCGCATGTTCGGCACCCGTCTCTGAGCGTGGAACAGCAGGGTCGCGTGGTGAAAGTTTTGAAGAGCCATGACCGAATCATGATCTCGAGTGGGAATGCTCTACCGCCACTGGCCTACGGCGTAGTGTGTGATATTGACGTTCAAACAGAAAGCTCGGAGGATACCGCTCCGACATCTGAAACAGCTGTATGAGCTGCTGAAGGGATTATTGAGGGCGCGTCTCATCGCCTTCTCGGATAGCCCATGGGCATCGCCTATTGTGATTGTTTTGAAGAAAAACGCAGTGGACATTCGTTTATGTATCGATTACAAGATGGTAAACTCCGTTACGGCTATTTTGGAGTACGCGATGCCCTTGGTTGATGACGTGCTTACGGACATGGAGAAGTATCTGTGGTACTGTTCCCTTGACGCTGCCAGTGGATTCTGGGCAGTGATGATGACTCAGAGAGCTCGGAAGATCTCTGCTTTTGTTTGTGCACTGGGGCATTTCGAGTGGCTTCGAATGCCGTTTGGATTAAAAAACGCCCCGATGATCTATCAGCGGATGATTGACAACGCTCTGTGGTGGTTCGTTCAACCCCGGGGAGGCTGGTCCGCCTTCGCGGAACGCGTTCGGATGGCTGAGGCTGCAGATGCATCCGCCTGTGGTTCACCTACCAACGCCGCTATCCATGGCCGAACTCGGTTCGAGGCGGGCCGTGAAAGCTCGGATATCCCTGACTCCCTCTCCGCGGTCGTGAACGACCCACGGGGTGACATGTTCGTTAGCGGCGAGGCCGATCAGTCCTCGCTAGTACCGGTTGTTGGATGACGGTCGTTCGTTGCTGATATATGTTTCGGCGGTGAGTCATTTGACTCCTGCCTCGAGACATTAGACCGATTATTGAGTCGCTTCGAAGAATGCCGGATTAGTGTCAGTTTTACCAAGAGTATGTTTGTACAGCCCACGGTCGATTTCTTGTCTCACGCGGTTTCACGGGAAGGGTTGCAAGCTGATGCGAAGAAGCTTAAAGCTATCGCCGAGCTCTCGTTCCCGAAGACGAAGAAGGGTGTACAAGCCTTCCTCGGTGCACTGAATTATTATAGTCGGTTTATCCAAGACTTCGCGGTCTACGATGCAGCCCTCTATCAAGTGCGGGAGGAGGACTTTGGACCAGGTGGAGACCTGTCCACTGCTCAACGAAGCTTCAAAGCGCTTCAAACGAAAGTTGCTGATGCACCTATTCTGAAGCACTTTGACGGAACCAAAGATGTACATGTGATGCTGTTTGCCAACGACTGGGCTCTGAGCACTACGCTTATGCAAGAGCATGATAGGGTCATCCATCCGGTTCGTTTTTGTGGCCGTGTGCTGAAAGACAATGAGGTGAATTACCACCCGGCCGAGAAGGAGGTGTTAGCGCTGCTACTACTGCTAAAGACATGCTACACTCAGTTGGCCGGGTGTACGATCAATGCCTATACCAGGTTTTCGACATTGGGGTGTGGATCAATACGTCCAAGACACTCTTCGGACGGTCCACTCAGTTCGCGGTCATGCTGTCTCCGTGGCACCTGGTAGTCCACCGAGTCACCGAGGACGATAGTGCATTCGCCCAACGGCTCCACTCCACGATCACAAATTTTGTTGGGCTAGACAAGGCTTTACAACGCGTCCCACCACCCGCCAAACGGACTCCGATGGTTCGGATGGACCCCGGAGCTGCTATACGCACGCCTACGGAACGACCATCGAGGTTTCGTTCTGTCATTCGACGGCTCGGCCAAAACACCGAAGCATGGTGGGTGTGGAAGCTGTGCATGGATCCTCGGGCGACTCCCTGACTGGACGATAGCGATCGCTGCGAGTGCTTATCTCGAGAACATAACAGTGAATCAAGCGGAGGACATGGGTATGAACGAGGGCTTACGCGCAGCGCAAGCCTATTACGCAACCGACCTAGTCATCGTTGGTGACTCGAGACTCGCAATCCAGCAATCTCTAGGGGTGATCGCATGCCTGAAGGAGTCGCTTTTGACTCAGCTGAACATACACCGAGAGCTAGTTGCGAGGTTTCAATCCGTCAGATCTCTCCACGTCACCCTGGAGTACAACGCTTCGGCGGACTCGCTGGCAGGAGAGCCGTTAGCAACAAAGGAGGCCAGAACAACATTAACCGAGGAGTCGACAAGCAAACTGGAACAATTAAACCGAATTCATGAGGTCATTTATGTGAGACCGAACCGAGAAGTCACACAAGTCAGTACCCTGAGGGCTCTCCCCCGAGGATATGGTGACTCAGCGTGGTAATTTTTTCGATTTCGCACTTAAACCGAGGTTCATAACGGCTATAACTAGGCAACAAACCCAGGCCGCCAAGAAGCGAGTGAGATTTGCGGACACCCATGTTGAGGACTCTGAAGCGTTACCTATGGAACAAGAACCAGCGAATCAACCGATTGACGCTACCACCGAGTCCTCTCACGTTAAAAATAGTGAAATATCCCCTGGGGCAACCGAACGGCCGCCTAGTGCCGAGGATGTCGACCCATTAGAAGTGCAAGAGGAACGACGCCGCAGAGTCGGCAGGGCCCAAGACGAGGAGCTTCGCTGGGCCAACCTCAACTCGGTGCCAATAGGCGATAGCTCGAGTCTTGGAGGTAAAGCTGCCCGAGAGGCCTGGAAAATGGCGACCGATTTGTGCTGAGCGAAGACAGTTTACTATATTTCTTAGGTGAGAACCGTCGGTGGGGCAAAGATCGGATGAACGAGACCATCCTCCGCCTAGTGGTACCGACAACGATGGTTCAAGAAGTGTTACAGAGCTGTCATGACTCACTGGAGGGAGGTCATCAAGGTATCGTCCGAACCTTCCATAGAGTCAAAGCAGACTATTATTGGATCGGTCTATACGCAGATGTGGAGAGGCATGTGAGGTCGTGTCCAGATTGCAGCTTAAGTAAGAGCTGTCCTCAGCTGCGAGGATACTCCCCAGGGAACATCCTGGCAGAGAGACCACTCCAGATTGTATCAATGGATTTCGTTATCCCACTACCGAAGTCTCGGAGGGGCAACACCGCGCTGCTCCTATTTCAGTGTGCGTTTACTGGATTTGTCATGGCGAAGGCTATGTCGGACACCTCCGCACTGTGTGTCACGCAAGCTTTCGAAAAATGCGTGTACAGAGGGTTCGGAGCACCATCCTTAGTCAGACACGACCGAGTCCCCCGCTTCATAAGCGAAGTTTTCCAAGCTATTGCGGAGATGATGCAATCTCGGTCGCGGGCGACTTTGAGTTATCGGCCACAAGCGAATGGCCAACAAGAACGCTCAGTGAAGACAGTAATGCCGTCGGTACGGGGTACGCTGAAGAACCCCTCCAGCAAGATTGGGATGAGATTGTGGAGAGGTTGGTTTTCGCGATTAAAAACTCGCAAGACACCACTCGGAAAGAGACGCGCTTTTATCTGGTGCATGGATGGGACGCTCAATCAACACTTAAGGCGATGGCGTCTTCTCTGAAAGGAGGGTTCGGTAGGCAATCAGATGCCTTAGCATGGAGATGGGAAGTCAACCGCCAGCAAGCAATAGCGTTGAAAACGGCAAATGAGTATCAGGCGGTTGAAAAAGAGAGAAGAGCGAGTGAACACAATGACTCTCTGAGCAGGCAAGAAAAGGCGCCTCTACCTCGACTAAGGGTCAACGAGAGCTCGGAAGGCAATCCAGGCGACGCAGAAGATACGGATACATCTGTGAGCGAGCGTCCGAAGTCTCTCTTTGAGCTGGGCGATAGAGTGCGGCTGTACAAGGAAAGAGTCACACCTGGTCTCACTAAGAAACTGGCGCATCGTTGGCATGGACCCTTCCGAGTAAAAAGGAAAGTGGAAGAATATGCGTATGAACTCGAGCTCCCGGATAGAAGTGGATATAGATTCTATCCAGTGGTCCATGTGTCTCGGTTGACGGCAGTGAAAGAATTCTGTGACCGGCCGAAGGTTCGGTTGACCCGAGAGCTCACTGACGAAGCGAGGCTTAACTTCGATGAAGAGTTGTTACCTGAAGATAGTTGGGAGCCAGACTCGCTGGCAGGAGAGTATGAAGTCGAATCCATCCTGGATGACCGAAGACCAATGGAGACGAGTACTCGGAGGTCGGTCAGAGAGTTCCTAGTGAAGTGGGTTGGCTATGACGAGCCGACATGGGAGCCAATGACCAACCTCTCGTGCGGAGGATTACTCTATGATTATTTTCGTGAGAAACGCAGTTCTCAGAGGTTCCAAATGGTTCAAGTTGCTGACGAGAACTAAGAACCTGCACAAAATGGACTGCGGGCCGGGATGTACAGCCTGCCCTGCAGAAGAAGCTACTGTACGATGATTGCATGATTTTATGTTTGTATATGATGTGAGCGAAATTTCGGATATGGATTTGACAAAGTGAATTGACTATGGAAATTCACGTGGAAAGAATGATGAAACGATGTTAAACCTCTGAATTAGCGGAATGTGGTTGCTGAATAAATGGGAAATAAGTAAGATGACAGACCAAAACCTAAATCTCAGCCGTCGTTGCGAGATCCGCCAAGATGTCAGGTCTAGCCTGAGCAGGGGCAGTAGCCCCAAGCTCGGCTTGGACGTCCGCATGGTCAGCCGCGGGGATCGGGGTCCTGGCGCTTGAGGCGTCGGACGGTGAGTCAGCAGCTGCGCAGGCAGCTGCGGCCGCTTGATCTCGCGCGTCAGAAAACTCTTGGACCCACGGCGCAGTGACGTGGGACTGTCTCAACGCGGGGTTCACCACAATGGCTGCACCAATTTCCTCCCGGGCCGAGCCCTCAGGAACGAAGAGCGGGACCGAGGGGTTGCACAGGGCAAACGCCGTGTTGAACGGATGCTCGGCCGGCAACCCCACCCAGCAGTTCCGCCAAGGTTGCCGGGCATCCAGATCCACAACTTCCGGCAGTCCAAGCTGCAGTACTCGGAGCCCAGGTGAGGGTCTCGAGCGAGTATTGCAGCATCGAGGGCTCCAGCAGCATCTCCGGCGGACACTTAATCTTGCCGCCAGCATCCGGAGTACACGAGACCCAGAACCGCTTGGGAATCTGGAGCCGGAGGTGATCAGCACGCAAGTTCCGGGCTTTATTGTAAGCCCGTCATGCTGCTTCCGTGTCAAGGTACTCGGGCGTGTCTGACCCGATCCGGTCAGAGAGCTGCTGGAGCCATTGCTCGACAGCAGCGACCGAAATCGAGTGGGCCCGCTCCCAGAGGGCAAAGCCGAGGTACGAGGGTTAGCCAAATCGGGTAGCTTCCGTGATGCCCGTACCCGAGGCTGCGGTTCTTGGATTGGAGCCTGAATAGCGGTCACAGGCTCAAAAGCCGTAGTCCGAGTTCCGGGCATCGTGGACAGGGTAGGGAGGCTGTTACCACTGTCCGGGCGCGCGAGGTCGAAGCGTGCCGAGGCGTTGGAGTGGCCACCACACGAGCTTGAGGGATTGGACCCGTGTGGGTGTTGGCCACTCGACGACGTGCCAAGCTCGACGTCACCACCGCTGCCGAAGCCGCGGCCATCACTGCCGCCGACTCAGCAGGGTCGGGTATAGACGCCGGGCTTCTCACAGAAGCGTTGGTGGCTGCAGGCATGCGTGACGGTGTCGCCAAGCCCAGCACCAAAGCATCAGGTGCAGCCTCGATTCTCGGCAGCAACCATGGACCGAAGCCCGGCGGTCGTCGATGCAGCGCGAGTGGGTCGACCATCACGCCGAGGACCGGTGACGAGAACACACCCCCAGGGGCGACAGAAGCGTCGGACACGGCTCCGTCTGCCCCGAGACCTCCATCGTCGTCGATCTCAACCGGTATCGAAGCTTCGGTACCGGGAGCAATACCCCGCGACACCACCGGCGTGCTTGGAAGGGAGGCAGTTGATGCCGTCGACGATGCTGGGGATGCTAGTGTCCGAGGGATTGGCGAAAACGGCGGATCCGACCCACTCGGAATGGACGCGAACGATAACACGTCACTGTCAGCCGAGACCGCAATTCCTGAGATCGGCGCCGACGAAGTCGGGAGTGTGGCGGCCGAGAGCGAGGAAGGAGCACTCTGAGGAGGCCCACTGCTGCTGACCACAGCAGAGTCGGCCTGCTTCGCAGCCATCCGAGCCTTCAAGTCCACTGAAGGCCGACCAAGCCGCAGCTTTTCTTAGGCGTTCGAGGCGCGAACTGAAGCTTGGCGGTCGACTTTGCTGGCCTCTTCCCCTTGCCTTTGTGGAGGGCTAAAGGAATGATCGGGCCTGAGTCATCGGTGCCGTCAGAGTCGACAGCGAGAGACGTCGAGGACCCTGACTTAGCGCCAGCTCCGTCAAGGGACCCTGAGGAAGCTGGAGGTGCCAGCCCAGAACCCTCTGAAGACCCGGAAGTTGCTGGCGGAGGCGGGATCGCCAACTGCAGTGCCCCCAATTCCTCCAAGAAAGTGACGAACGCAGCCGGCATTGCGGATGCAGATGCTGGGCTTGCTCCACCGGAGACAGAGCTCTGTCGGTCGCTCTGCTCCAGGTACTCTCGGAGCTGGCGAAGCTGCGCGGTGTATGAAGAGATGCCGGCCTTGAATTGCTCGCGATCATGGCGGATGCCTTTGTGAGTATCCGCCAGTGACTTGTCGAGACGACGACAGCGCTGCTGGAGGACCGCAGCAGCTTGAGAGCTCTGTTCCAACGCAATGTTGGTCGATACAAGCTGCCGGGCAGCATCGGCATGATCAAGCCGGATGCGCCGAAGGTTATCGAGAGCAGCGTTGCGCTCGTGCGAAGCTTGGTTGCACAAGCGCTCTGCCTTAAGCCGGAGGTCAACCTCACGGCGGAGCGAAGCTTCGGAAGCGGCCAACCGCGCCTCCAGCAAAGCGACGTCATCCCGCAACTCCGTAAGCTCGTACTCTCAAGGAGCAGGTGAGCGAGGGATCAGAGCCAATGCATCGACTACGTCCGAGAGCGAACCAGCGGCCTCGAGGCGCTGGTCAAGCTCGTAGTCGGTGCGGAGGGGTGGCCGACGGTTCAAGTCGCCCACCAAGCGGGCCAGAGCCAAGAAGTGGCTCTGAGTCGACCCCTGCACCTGCCGGACCGTGCTATCGGTTCCGGTGGTGACGATGTCCTCGATGTCGTCCCATCGGACAGAGGAAAAGCCAGATGCCCCAAGGGCAGCGGGCGAGGCCTCGGGCGCATGAGCAGCCGAACGACCACCATAGCCAGAAGCACCTGAGCTGGAGACCGAGCCCTGGGGCTGAGAATCCGCCAAGTCAGTACCAAGAGCAGCCTCGGGCGCATCAGCAGCCGAACGAGGAGCAACCCCATGTACTGGACTCAAGGCATCGACCGGTCGAGCCAAGGATGACTCTGAGCTCGCACCACTAGCGTCTCCAGTGGACGCAGTGGTCGGAGGACTGGGCGCCGAAACCTCGGCGACACCAGCAGGTGGAGGACGCAACGGAGAGTCTCCGCCGGCCCTGATGGAAGTTGTTGGCGGTGCCATGACGGAGACCGAAGTCTCAGGCGAAGCCGCAGGAGGAGAAGTGTCAACACCGAGAGCGCGGGCCAGAGGACTCTGACCCCGAGCCATCGAGTTGGGAAGTGAACGGCACTGCAACGCTCGCCACTCAAGAGGGTTTGTCCTGCAGTGGGGGCAGTTGAGGTGTTGGAATTCGACCGGGCACGGAAAGCTCCGCGCCGAGGTCTAACGGTGATGAACTTTCGGGTAAAATGCCGTCAGATCTCCTGATTGGCCCGGGCAGGCAATATTGACATTTACCGCATTTGAGTGACAGGTACTCAGAGGGCTCAGTCGATCCTAATACGAAGCCGGCTGAGTACTCTGAATAGTCAGAATTGCGAGGGGTGTTTTAAACACTCGGATTAGTGGCGGGCACACTATTAGTACTTAGCCCGAGCCGTCGGTCGCGTGATTAGCCGCAGACTTTGTTCACACTTGATATTTGTAAAGGGATCTAGGATTAGATACATATGGGGTCACGGAACCCCTAATTATTAAATCAGAGCAGAATTTCCCCCCAAGGCAAAAGGGTCAAGTCCGTCCACGGTAAGCCTAGCTAGCTAGCTGTGGAGCCTGGATACACTCGGTCTCGGCGGGTTAATGGCTGCCGGTGAACTCAAGGTACATTGACTGACAGTTCATCCTGGTAAGGCCAAGAGAGAGAAGTGGCCGAGTGTTGAGGCAGAGAGAAGTCTCTGAGTGTTTTTGCTGGGTGCGAGGCAGAGCCCCCCAGCGTACCTGGACTTTCGCCGAGGGTTTCCTTCGGCTCCCCTGTACAAGGTCTTAACTGACCCGGTACCCTTCCTAACTGAGGAACCACAGTGGGATAGCGTGAAAACGCGAACCTAAGTGCATCCGAACCCTCGCTCGTGGTTCG
>BSXT01000751.1:0-12478 GCA_030267785.1 Phytophthora fragariaefolia | reverse complement strand
CTACATGATAGGATGCACGGCCGCGTGTCTTTAGCACTAGTCTAGGGTGTAAGCTCCAACAATTCAATCACTTCTGAATATTCCTTCAACCCCTCAAGTGCCTTCCCTCGCCTCGCTCCAAGCCTCGGCGGTGTCTAAGACAAGTTTCCAAGTGCAAGGTCCCAAGACGACCTTCTTCAGCGCTGGATCGACTCGTGGTCGGCCTGACTCACCACTACGACCTGAACCATCGTTTGGATGCGGCCGGGTCGTTGGTGGAGGTAGTCGACGCCTTCGGTCCGACTCCTTGTTCTCCAGCTCCTTGGGACGACGAGGTCCGAGAGGTGCGGGAGGGTGTCGCCTCCTTCCAGGCTGAACTGGCTTCTGCAAAGGCTTCGTTGCGGCGTGGGGTCGATGTGGTGTAGCAGACAAACAAAAACTGGTTAGCTTCCTACTTCACATCCACAACACCTCCGCTCGGCGAGCGTAGGCTTGTCGGGCGAATCCGAAGATCGTCCAGTCCGTTTATAGCGGTGAAGTGGCGCCCATCTAGGTGCCACCCAAGCCGTTTCCCAGGTGCCGCCCACGAGCAGACAGCACGCTCCCCTTAATCCGTCGACGTTCTTCTCCTTGAACCCGTGCCGTCCATCAAAGGGTGGACGCCGGCTTTTACCTTGACAAGCTGCTGTGGTGTAGTAGAACGCACAAGTTGTCCTCCCACAGACACAACAACCGCCGAGCAAGTCGGCGCTTATCGGCCTGTGCTAGGGGTCCCCTAGCGGTTCGGCCCTTCCGGAACAGCAGTGGCGGCTTCCGCCGAGACCAGGCAACCAAGCCAGTCGAAACCTTGGGAAGTCGTCTGAGGTCACTGACTTCCGCTTTGAACCCCGTGCCCTCCACCAAAGGATGGACGGCGGCGCGCGAGCGCTGACACGGGCCACCGAGAGCAACGGCTACTCGGCTAGATAAGTTACGGCGCCCCGGCTGACGGGCGTACCGGCTCGCTACCTCAGCGAGACTTGTCCTTGCGCACTCGGCGAGATTGCCCTGTCCCGATTTCCTCTTGGCGCTACCTCTCAACACCCTTCAAGCTATGACTCTCGGGTGCTGGCGGCAGACATAATCCAGCCCACGCAGGGACTTACCGGAGAGTGTACGCTTGGTTGGGACTTAGAAGATTCTGCACTGTTTAGATATTATGTTCCTGAAGAGCCGCTAGGGCTCTATCTACTGTCTCCTACATTCCAATACAAGTATAACGAGGGCGGTTGTGGCGCGTGGTTGCTCCCTGTCAATTCGTCGCTTCCTTTCTCCCTCACCTCAACTACGCGAAGCTTGGTACTGCATCGTGCTGAGCTCGCGCGCCGATGGTACACCGAGCTCCCTGTTGCTTTCCGCGTTTGCTCCTGCTGATCACTGACTTCTGTGTTTCTTCACTAGGCTGTCTCGACGAGCAGCCCGCCTCCTGCTGACACTGCCCCCGCGGTCTGGCCGACTACCGCGCCTCCATTGGCGTCGTCGGCCGCTGAGACCGCCGGCCCCAACTCGCCGCCGAGTTCGGGCCAGCTGGGTGGCCAGGCTTTGACCTCGCTGACTCCGCCGAGTGCTTCCCGTGCTGGCGCTGATTCGGCTTCAGCCAGGTCGCTGACTCCATCCACCGCTGAGTCCTCCACAGAGCCTGAAGACTCAGCGGTCGGTTCCACATCACCACCGCTGAGCTCGGTTTCTTCGGCTTCTTTACAGCCCACTTCGGTGAGTCTGGGTCTGCTCAGTGGTGCTGCTGACTCGCTGAGCTCGCCTCCAGAGGTAAGATGGCCTCGGGAAGGATGTAGGTGCTGCTTGGTCATGCTAACTTGTCGCTCTTGCTGACTAGGTGACTCAGCTCCAGCCGACGGTCTCGCTCCCCTGCAGTGTGAGCTTACGCGCTCCACTCGTCGAGGTTGCAGCGGGGTCTCGGCTCCCGGACGCTCCTCCGTTTGAGTCAGCGGAGGAACTCGATGAGTGCTTTTAGCAGGCGTCGCTGAAGTCGGCTCCCACTGACTCGGCGACTTCCTCGGGGGAGGGCATGTCGACTCCGCCGAGAACTTCTCGGTCGATCTTCCGGAGGCGACTCGATGAGAAGCCATTTCCAATCGTTGAGTCGCTTCCGAAACCAAGTCTGGATGACCCGGCGATGCATCCGGTATCCCAAGTGTCTCCGATTGGTTCGCCCTCGGAGGTTGCCTCCCCTGGGGGATCGCCAGTATCGTCGGTGGCGCGGAGTGCCATTTACTCGCCGCTGTCGACGTCTTCGCCAAGTCCGCCGCGTGCCTCTGTCTCTCCTGGGTTCCGTCCGGACGGGTTGCTGGAGGCGGGAGTGCCTCCGCTTCCCCAGCCAAGCCCCGTTCAAGCGAAGCCCGCGGCGTCTTCGCCAGTTCATCGCTTGGCGAGTCCGCCGCCCAATTCGCTGTCTGGGCTGAGCTCGGCGTCCCCCGCTGGCTCGCACCCAAACCCAATCGCTGAGTTGTGGGATTTCCTCCGGCGGTAGGAAGCTGAGCGTGAGGCAGAAGACCGGACCTAGCCTCAGCTGACGGCGTACGCGTTGATGCGTCCAGCTCTTCCCACTAGCTTCGCGCTGCGTCGAGACCTCTTGCGCGCCCAATCATTTGGGGACATGATGGACGAGCTCCGCACCAACACCGCCGAGCCTCCAAGTTCCTCCAAGGAACTCGCCGAGCTCCGGGTCCAGAACGCCAAGTTGACTCGGGACAACCAAGCTCTCCTTCGGCGTCTCGAGTCGGCGTTGGCTGACTCGACCCGCTTTGAGCACGACCTTGCCACGGTCGTGCGCGAGCGTGATGAGTGGAAGCGCCACGCCACCAAGACATCCGAGCTGGTGGCTTCCTTCCGCAACACAGTATTGGACAGGAATCGACTCGGCGGTTGGCCTGCGACTCGACAGGCCAACCGCCGAGTCGATTCCTGTCAGCAACTGGTCGACCATCTCCGTCGGATGGTCGACCAGCGTGACAAGGACCTCAAGCGCATGTCGGAGGTTCTGATCGAGCGGGACATCACGTACTCGGCGCTCCAAGGGGTGGCTTCTTCGTACTTCGAGCAAGTGCATGAAGCCGCCGCGGCTATTTCGTCTTGTGGAGCAGATCGCGCATTGCGGTTCGCCAACCAGACGATCGACAACCAGTGCCGAGTCATTCAGCGCCAGAAGAATGTCCTGTGGCATAATGACCGGATCTCGGTGACCGACCCAGCTCTCGCTCTCGCTGCTGCCTCCGGGATCGGGCTTCGCCGGGTGACCTGGCTCTCAGCGCTCGGCTGTGTCGTCTCCTCGAGACGCGTTGGCCTGAGCTGTCTCAAGTCCAGCTCGGTGAAGTCCGCGAGATCACTCTCCGAGTCAGTGGTCCCGTGGCGCTGAGTTCAGCTCCAGTTTCCTTGCCGCTGAGATGGGCCGCACCGACTTCCAGTTCGTCGGCTGCTGGGTTGGCGGTGACTCCCGCTGACTTCCACGTGCCGTCGGCGGAGCCTCGCCGAGTCCTTGGGAGCACATTCCGCTGACACCAGTGACTCGGCCGTCGGTGCACGTCTCAGCGTCGTGTTCGATTCCTCCCTCGGGGTCTACAGCGTCGGCTGCTCCTGTCACAAGCTCGTCGAGTTTGGTCTCTTCCATGGTTGTGACTTCAGCGCCGGAATCGACGGTTCGGCCTCTTCCCGCTGTTTCTGCTGGCTCGGTGAGCCCTGCCCCGCCATCGACCCGGCGTGCTTCGCCGCAGCCGACCAAGGCTTCCGCTGGGTCGACATCCAAGTCAGCGCGCAAGCCTCCGACCAAGTTTCTGCTGGGTCATCTCGTCGAGCGCCGCGTAACTCGGCGGCGTCTCCGAGTTTGACTTCCACTGTCGCGCCAGCACCCTCGATCACTGGGTCTGCTCGCAGTCAGCGCGCGTCGGCGTTGAATGCCCGCGCGATCAACAGTTTGGAGCTTCAAGCTTTGGAGGCCAGCGATGCAGAGGTCCTGGGGTGGTTGTCTGGTGCGGCTAGCTAGGCAGCTCGCGCTACTTCGGTGTCCTTGCCTCTCGCGATTGACTCGTCGAGTCCTCCTGCGGCCACTCCGACCCCAGCACCGGTTGTGACTCCGGCCACTCGGCGTCTGTCGAGCTCGGATGACGCAGCTGACGACGAAGCGATACTCCAGCGGTCTCGCCGACTTCGCAAGAAGTCTGTGGTTGAGAGCGATGAGTCGTCCGACTCGGTCGCCGAGGCGTTGGAGGAGAAGCCAGCCTCTTCGCTGACTCCTGCATCTGTGTCGCCGGCTCCGTCGACAGGCCAGAAGCGTCCGTCTTCGCCGGTGACGTCAGCTTCGACTAAGAAGGCCCGTGCAAGTGCCTCCGCCAAGTCGTCAGGCCCGCCGCGTCCGGTCGCCAAGTCAGCGAGCAGAGCTCGTCCGGCAGCGAAGTCCAACAAGGCAGCCAAGTCGGCGACCAAGACGGCTAGGGGCCCTACCAAGTCTGGCAAGTCGGCTAAGTCGGCTGCTCCAACTACGCCGGCTTCGGGTACGGCTGCAGTGTCTGCGCCGACCTCACTGCGTCTTTGGGTCAAGCTTCCAACTCGGCGGGGGGGAGCAACCTCACTCCCAGATGTGTTGCGCCTCCCTATCCTGACGCTCCGGACCCGCGCTTCCCAAGCAGTCTCACAAGACTCCCGCGTGCCGGCCCAGATGAAGCTCTGGCGTGATCCACCCTTCTTCCATTTGGGCTCGGCGCGCTGCTGGGATCAAGTCATGGGCGGTTGCGTGGTGGAGATCCAGAAGGAGACCGTCGACAGCTAGCCCCGGGTCCTGTCGACTTCGGCGTCGCTGTCTGGGTTGGCGTCTTTCGCGGATGTGTATGCCGCTGAGCATACAAGTCAGCGGCTTCGGGCTCTGTTCCCTGATGGGCCATTCTTTATGTCGGTTGACGTCCTTCGCCGAGTTCGAGCCCGGCGATCGTCCCCCAGTCGGCTCCTCTCGTCGAGATCGTGGCGGAGTGTTGGCTCAAGTGCCGTGGAGATCGCCAACAAATAGCCAAGGTGTTCGTCGCCCTCTACAAGCGCATGCACTGGCTCGTGGATTCAAGCGTCGTTCTCGGCCTTCACCCAGACCTGAACCCGACGAGCTCGGCTGACGAGCTGGCACTGGCGTACCAACTCTGGCAGAAGTACAGCCATGACGCAAGCAGTGACGCCCTGCGCTCGGTCCTCACCGAGTTGTACGGGACGTTGTACAAGGCCGTCACCGAGTTCGACGCGGCGAGCAACACTCCCGCGCCCTAGTTGGACTCGGAGCTGTACTCGACCCGTCGGTGCCGTTCGCGCCGCCCGCCAACTTGCCGTGGTTTCCGACCAGTGCAGATTGGTGTGAGGCGGCGTTCGACATTGACGTCGGTGAGCCTTGGCAAGCTTGGAGACTTCGCGTGCCCGGGCTCCATCCGTCCGCGCCATCCCGGGTTTCCAGTCTTCGGTTCCGCCCAGTCCGATCTCAGCCACGTCCAGCGCTTAGTCGGCCCCGCCGACTTGTTCGCCGAGTGACCGACTCCAGGCAACCGCGAAGGACTGGACATCTTCGGATCAAGTGTGATTCGTAGTAGTAGTTTAAGGTGACTCAGCTATGTAAATCCATCCTCATCGTCAAATCCAAAATATAAAAGATGCAATCTTGCAGTAATTTCTCCATTTCGCGGAGCTTGCATTCAACTCGGCGGTGGGTGTTTTGCATATGCAGTAACTTTTCCGTCCCGCCGAGCCTGCATTCGACTCGGCGGCGGGTCATTTGAGATGAGTTGATTAGTTCTCGTCGGCGACTTGCACCATTTGCAGTCGGCGTTCCCGCTTTTTGTTCCGCAGGTAGTCAAACAGTAAGCCTCTACAGGATAAGTATGACAGAGGCTCCCAAGTCGGCTCGTCGTAGCCGACCCACTTCGCTTTTAATAGCCGCTGAGCTCGGCTCGTGCTCGTCGAGTTGGGTATCTTGTCGTCGAGTATGGTTTCTACCTCGTATTTGTCCGAGGTGTCACTGAGTTCCCAACTGTCTTCGGGCAAGAGTTCTTCATCGAAATCGAAGCGGTCGTTCTCGCTGAATTCGTCGACATGCTTGGCTCTCGGTCGCTGACCTAAGTCGGCGACCGTCTTGAGCCGTGATACATGCACTACTGGGTAGAAGCGGTAGCCGCTTTTGTCATGGCGTTCCAGCTCATAGGCGAACTCCTCCACCTTCTTCTTCACCCTGAACGGGCCGTGACATCGGTGAGCCAGCTTCTTCTTCAGACCCGGTCTAACTCGCTCAACGAACAGTCAGACTTGGTCACCAGCTCGAAACAGAGACCTTTGGGGCTCGGCGGGGACGTCTTCTGAGTCGACGTCTTTATTGGCCGTGCTTCTTTCCCTCGCCAACTGAGTAAAGACCTTTTCTCCTTCCCGCTGAGTCGTGCGGTGTGGGCATCGGCTCGCTGAGCCTTCTCGGCTAGCTGGTACTCTTTCGCTAGCTGCAGGGCGATCTCTTGTTGACGGTTAGCTTCTCGGCGCCATTGTGCGGCGTCAGCTGATTTCGCAGAACCCTTTTTAATCGTGGAAGTCATCGACTTCAAGGTCGACTGGGCGTCCCAGCCGTGCACCAGGTAAAACGGTGTTTCTCGCCGAGTCGCGTGTAGTGTAGCAGACGGACAAAAACTCGTTAGCTACCCACTCCACACTCACAACACCTACGCTCGGCGAGCGTATGCTTGTCGGGCGAATCCGAAGATCGCCCAGTCCGTTTACAGCGGTGTAGTGAAGCCCTTCAGGTGCCTCCCAAGCCGTCTCCCAGGAGCCGTGCCACGAGCAGACAGCACGCTCCCCTTAATTCGCCGACCTTCTTCTTCTCCTTCTTCTTCTCCTCCTTCTTCTCCTCCTTGAACCCGTGTGTCGTGTAGGATCACAACGAAAGTCCCCGTTCCGTATAGGAACGAGCCCTACCAACAACATTCTCGCTTCCCCGCAAGGGTGTTTGAGCTTTGTTGGGATAAAACCTGAAGGCCAGATCCGATCCCTTACACCGGGCTGGACGATGCCTCTGTGCACTGTCGGTTAGGTAGGGGTACCCTCAAATGTGCGCCACGAACCACGAGCGGGGTTCGGATACACTTAAGTTCGCGTTTTCACACTATTCCACTTTGGTCCCTCAGTTAGGAAGGGTACCAGATCAGTCAAGACCTTGTACAGGGGAGCCGAGGGAAACCCTGGCGGAAGTCCAGGTACGCTGGGGGCTCTGCCTCGCACCCAGCAAACACACTCAGAGGCTTCTCTCTGCCTCAACACTCGACCACTTCTCTCTCTTGACCTTTCCAGGATGAACGCTCAGTCAATGCACCTTGAGTTCACCGGCAGCCATTAACCCGCCGAGGCCGAGTGTATCCCGGCCCCACAGCTAGCTAGCTAGGCTTACCGTGGACGGACTTGACCCTTTTGCCTTGGGGGGAAATTCTGCTCTGATTTAATAATTAGGGGTTCCGTGACCCCATATGTATCTAATCCTAGATCCCTATACAAATATCAAGTGTGAACAGAGCCTGCGGCTAATCACGCGATCGACGACTCGGGCTAAGTACTAATAGTGTGCCCGCCACTAATCCGAGTGTTTAAAACACCTCTCGCAATACTGACTACTCAGAGTACTCCGCCGGCTTTGTATTAGGGCCGACTGAGCTCTCTGAGTACCTGTCACTCAAACGCGGTAAATGTCAATCTTGTCCATCCGGGCCAACCAGGAGATACGACGGCATTTCCCCCGAAGGTTCAACACCGTTAGACCTCGGCGCGGAGCTTTCCGTGCCCGGTCGAATTCCAACACCTCAACTGCCCCCACTGCAAGGCGAACCCTCGTGAGTGGCGAGCGTTGTAGTGCCGTTCATTCTCCAACTTGATGGCTCGGGGTCAGAGTCCTCTGGCCCGCGCTCAAGCTCGCGCTCTCCGCGCTCTCAACGTCGACACTCCACCTCCTGCGGCTTCGCCTGAGACTTCGGTCTCCGTCATGGCACCGCCCTCAACTTCCACTGGGGCTGGCGAGAATTCTCCGTGGCGTCCTTCCCTCGCTGGTGCTGCCGAGGTTTCGGCGCCCAGTTCCCCACTCACTGCGTTCACTGGGGACGCCAGTGGTGCGGGCCAGAGTCGTCTTCGACTCGACCGGACGATGCCTTGGGTTCGGTACTCGGGGCTGCTCCTCGTTCGACCGCTGATGCGCCCGAGGCAGCTCCTGGTGCCGACTCGGCGGAACCCCAGCCTCAAGGCTCGGTTTCCAGCTCAGGGGTTCCCAGCGATGGTACTTGTTCGGCTGCTAATGCGCCCGAGGCCTCGTTTGTTGCCCCTGGGGCGGCGCGCTTTTCTTCTGTCCGCTGGGAGGACATTGAGGATATCGTTACCGCTGGTACCGATCGCACGGTCCGGCAGGTACAAGGGTCCACCCAGAGCCAATTCTTGGCTCTGGTCCGTTTGGTGGTCGACTTGAACCGTCGGCCACCCCTCCGTATTGACTACGAGCTAGATCAGCGCCTCGAGGCAGCTGGGTCGCTCTCGGACGCAGTCGGTGCGTTGGCTCCAACCCCTCGCTCGGCTGCTCCTTGGGAGTACGAGTTTACGGAGTTGCGGGATGACGTCGCTTCACTGGAGGCGCGGTTGGTCGCTTCCGAAGCTTCGCTCCATCGTGAGGTCGACCTCCGACTCAAGGCCTAACGCTTGTGCAATCAAGCGTCGCACGAGCGCAACGCGGCCCTCAAGAACCTTCGGCGCATTCAGCTTGATCATGCGGATGCCGCCCGGTAGCTCGTGGCGACCAACATTGCGTTGGAACAGAGCTCTCAAGCTGCCGCGGCCCTCGAGCAGCGCTGCCGTCGTCTCAACAAGTCTCTGGCGGATACCCACAAGGTCATCCGCCATGACCGCGAGCAATTCCAGGCCGGTATATCCTCGTATGCCGCGCAGCTCCGCCAGCTCCGAGAGTACCTGGAGCAGAGCGATCGACAGAGCTCTGCCTCCGGTGGAGCAAACTCGGCATCTGCATCCGCAATGCCAGCTGCGTTCGCTACCTTTTTGGAGGAATTGGGGGCACTGCAGTTGGCGATCCCACCTCCGCCGGCACCTTCTGGGTCTTCGGAGGGCTCTGGACCGACACCCCCGGCTTCATCTGGGTCTTTCGGTTGAGCTGCTGGTACGTCAGAGACCTCGACGTCTCTGACTGTCGATTCCGACACCTCAGATGGCTCGGGCCCAGTGATTCCCTCTTCCCTCCACAAAGGCAAGGGCAAGCAGCGAAATCGTCCGCCAAGCTTCGGTCTGCGCCTCCACTGCCCAAGAAGAAGCAGCGGCTTGGTCGGCCTTCAGTGGATTTGAAGGCTCGGAAAGCTGCGAAGGAAGCAACTTCTGCGGCGGTCAGCAGCAGTGGGCCTTCTCAGAGCGTTCCTTCATCGCTCCCGGCTGTCCTAGTTCCGACCTCGTCGGCGCCGATCTCCGGCATAGCGGTCTCGGCGGAAAGTGGCGTGTTGTCGTTCGCGTCCATTCCAAGCGGGTCGGATCCGCCGTTTTCACCGATCCCTCGGACCCCAGCGTCGTCGACGCATCAACTGCCTCACTTCCAAGTACGCCGGTGGTGTCAAGGGGTATTACTCCCGGTACCGAAGCTTCGGTACCGGTTGAGATTGACGACGATGGAGGGTTCGGGGCAGACGGAGCCGCTTCCGAAGCTTCTGTTGCCCCCGGGGAGTGTTCTCGTCGCCGGTGGTCTCCCAGCCTCGGCGTGATGGTCGACCCACTCGCGCGGCGTCGACTACTGCTGGGCTTCGGTCTATGGTTACAGCCGAGACCGAGGCTGCACCTGACGCTTTGGTGCTGGGCTTAGCGACACCGTCACGCGTGCCCGCAGCCACTCAAGCTTCTGTGGCAAGCTCGGCGTTTGTAACCGACCCTGCTGAGTCGGCGGCAGTGGTGGCCGCGGCTTCGGCAGCGGTGGTGACGTCGAGCTCAGCACGTCGTCGAGTGGCCAACACCCACACGTGGTGGCCACTCCGACGACTCGGCAACCTTCGACTTCGCGCGCCCGGACAGTGGCAACAGCCACCCTGTCCGCGATGCTCGGAACTCGGTCTACGGCTTTCGAGCCTGTGACTGCTATTCCGGCTCCAATCCAAGGACCGCAGCCTCGGGTACGGGCGTCACGGAAGCTTCCAGACTTGGCCAACCCTGTGTTGGAGCCTGCATTCACGGCTCCGGGGGCTCAAGAGGCTTCGTGCGAGATATTCAACGCTCGCATCCCCCAGCCCATTGCCAGTGATCGGGTCACCGAGTGCTCGATCGCGGGCATCCAAGCCTTTGCCGATTGGGAGGATCCATTACACCCATGGCAGAGACTTCGAGCCCGCTTGCCGGAGTCTCCTTGCACCTTCGGTGCAGAGGATGTTATGCCCGACAAGCCGATCTCGATCCGGGTTTCGGGGCTCGCCATTGTGGTGAAGCTCTGGCGTCAGTTCACAGGGCGAACCGTCGGGAGGACCGAGCACTCGGACCTCGGCTTTGCCCTCTGGGAGCGCGCCCACTGGATTTCGGTTGCTGCTGTCGAGCAATGGCTCCAGCAGCTCTCTGACAGGATCGGGTCGGACACGCCCGAGTATCTGGGGACGGAGGCAGCGTGGCGGGCTTACAACAAAGCTCGGAACTTGCGTGCTGACCGTCTCCGGCTCCAGATTCCCAAGCGGTTCTGGGTCTGGTGCACCCCGGATGCTAGCGGCAAGATCAAGTGTCCGGCAGAGATCCTGCTGAAGCCTTCGATGCTGCAGTACTCGTTTGAGACCCTCACTTGGGCTCCGAGTACTGCGGCTTGGACTGCCGAAGTTGTGGATCTGGATGCCCGGCAGATTTGGCGAAACTGCTGGGTGGGGTTGCCGGCCGAGCATCCGTTCAGCACGACGTTTGCCCCGTGCAACCCCTCGGTCACGCTCTTCGTTCCTGAAGGCTCGACCCGGGAGGAAGTCGGTGCAGACATTGTGGTGAACCCCGCGTTGAGGCAGCCCCACGTCACTGCACCGTGGGTCCAAGAGTTCTCTGACGCGCGAGCCCAAGCGGCCGCAGATGCCTCTGCAGCTGCTGACTCGCCGTCCGACGCCTCAAGCGCTAGGACCCCGATCCCCACGGCTGACCAAGCGGACGTCCAAGTCGAGCTTGGGGCCACTGCCCCCGCTCAGGCTAGACTTGACGACTTGGCTGATCTCGCAACGACGGCTGAGATTTAAGTTTCGGTCTGTCATCTTACTTATTTTCCATTTATTCAGCAACCACCTTTCGCTAATTCAGAGGTTTAACATCGTTTCATCATTCTTTCCACGTCAATTTCCATAGTCAATTCACTTTGTCAAATCCATATCCGAAATTTCGTTCACATCATATACAAACATAAAAATCATGCAATCATCGTACAGTAGCTTCTTATGCAGGGCAGACTGTACATCCCCGCCCGCAGTCCATTTTGTGCAGGTTCTTAGTTCTCGTCAGCAACTTGAACCATTTGGAACCTCTGAGAACTGCGTTTCTCACGCAAATAATCACAGAGTAATCCTCCGCACGAGAGGTTGGTCATTGGCTCCCATGTTGGCTCGTCATAGCCAACCCACTTCACTAGGAACTCTCTGACCGACCTCCGAGTATTCGTCTCCATTGGTCTTCGGTCATCCAAGATGGATTCGACTTCATACTCTCCTGCCAGCGAGTCTGGCTCCCAACTATCTTCAGGTAACAAGTCTTCATCGAAGTCTAGCCTCGCTTCGTCAGTGAGCTCTCGGGTCAACCGAACTTTCGGCCGGTCGCCGAATTCTTTCACTGCCTTCAACCGAGACACATGGACCACCGGGTAGAATCTATATGCACTTCTATCCGGGAGCTCCAGTTCATACGCATATTCTTCAACCTTCCTTTTTACTCGGAAGGGTCCATGCCAACGATGCGCCAGTTTCTTAGTGAGACCTGGTTTGACTCTTTCCATGTACAGCCACACTCTATCGCCCGGCTCAAAAAGAGACTGCGGACTCTCGCTCACCGGTGTACTCGTATCCTCTGCGTCTTCTGGATTGCCTTCCGATCTCTCGTTAACCCTCAGCCGAGGTAGAGACGCCTTTTCTTGCCTGCTCAGAGAATCATTGTGTTCACTCGCTCTTCGCTTTTTCAACCGCCTGATACGCTTTGGCCATCTTCAGCGCTATTTCTTGCTGGCGGTTGACTTCCCTTCTCCATGCTAAGGCATCTGATTGCCTACCGAACCCTCGTTTCAAGGAAGACGCCATCGCCTTGAGTGTCGATTGAGCGTCCCATCCATGCACCAGATAAAAGGGTGTCTCTTTCCGAGTGGTGTCTTGCGATTTATTAATCGCGAAAACCAACCTCTCCACAATCTCGTCCCAATCTTGCTGGAGGGGATTTTCAGCGTACACCCGTACTGACTGCATTACTGTCTTCACTG
>BSXT01000749.1:0-16791 GCA_030267785.1 Phytophthora fragariaefolia | reverse complement strand
ATCGGCGACCATCTTCGCCATGCGAAAGCGAAGACGCCGCTGAGCCAGCCAGTCGATCCGATATGGCGAAGCCAGGAACTCGGGACAGGCATAGCCCAAGAAACGGAGCCAGTCTTCGAACTCCCGTTCGTTTGACTGGCGAGTTAGCCCAGTGTCGTCCCAGAGCACGACGGGGCACGTATCGCACTGCGAGACCCCAGGACCAGGACGCCGGCTCAGCCGAAGGTGTTCGCGGTATTCGTCGAGCGTCCAGTATCGCAATGCGAGCAGCTGCTCGCGGGTCCGAGGGGTTGACGCCTCGCGCTCACGCTTAGTGCCGGCGGCTTGCGCAGCCTCTTGGTGGGTACGCTCACTGAGGTTCCTTCGGTTGTCGGGCTGCAATTGTTCCGGTGGAACCCCCTCGTCGACACCGGTATTCGTGATGATCTGCTGCTCCGGCTCGACAGTGGACGCAGTGTCTCGAGGAGACTGGCGCCGAGATTGAGCCTCCACGCGAGCGACAGCGGCGACGGTCTTCGGGGTCATCGGGCTGCCCGGATGGGTTACGCGTTGTTGCTCAGTGAGCTGCGGCGGCGAGTTGGGGTCTGGGACTTCCCCTTGCTCGCGGTCTTGATCCGGCTCTGACCCCTCGTAGTCCACCGGGTCAGGGCTGTCTTCTGGTGGCGGCGACAGCTCCTGAGGAGCCTTGGCAGGCGATGTAGCGCTCGCGGAGCTCTTCGGGTCTTGGGAGTCACTTGAGTTGAGGAAGTCCTCCGCTTTGCGGGCGTCCGACGACCCATCCGGATTGGGAATTGCAGCTTCCTCCACCGGCGTGGGTTCAGACGCGGTGGTGTTCGCAGAGGATTCTCCTTCGCTTGGCTGAGTGGCTCGCGGAGCCGGGGAGCCCGCTGTGGAGTCTTCGTCTCCGGTGATGAGGTCGGGATTGGGAGTGTCCGTATCGGACTCACTGGGGGCAGACTCCACGTACGGGCCTGGCAGGCGCCCCTCCTTGCGCTTGTTAACTCTGCTCCGTCTCGTCGACTTGGCGCTTGGCGCTGTCGTGGTGACAGGAGCATGTGCCTTTGCCGGCTTCCTCTTCGTCGCGTGGGATCCGCTTTCCGCCAAGGTGGCTCCGTTCACCCGCGGGGTCGTCGTCTCCTTCGGCGAGGACTCATCCGCGGACGCGATGGCTTCCGGTGGCGTGGCTTCGGTCGCCCGTGGGGCTATCTTGGACTTGGGGTTCGTCTTCGACATGGGCGATGCTGGTGTGCCCGGCGGGCGACGCGTACGCGCTTGGGTGCAGATTCGTCAATGAGCTAAGTGCTCACGTTGCCGCTGGATTTCCCCCTGGGACGGTGCTTCCCGTTTGGGTGAGGGAGGGTGTAACGGGGCCAAGCTGGCCGGGCCCTCCCCTTTCTCGGAATAAGGAGAACTGACAGTCCGGGACCGATTGTTCTCCTTAGTGTCTGACACACCAGCTGTGTGTCACACACCCGGACCTCCAAATAGAGTATTCCGAAGGATTCGTTATACAGATAGAAAGCAGTAGATAGCGACCTAAAATGGAGTGTTATTAATACAGTCACTTAACATCTAACCTTGGAGTGTGTAAGTCGATTGGTACCGGGTACCAATAGCGACCGGGAAGGCCAGGCCTTTTACATAAGGTAGTGCAGTGACGCACGGCGTCTGCCCGGGTTAACGCGTTACGCTTCCTTACCGCTACGGTGCGTGTGACTTCCGTTACAGCTCGGGCTTGCTTGCTCGCAGCCAGAGGCTTGAAGTTAATGTGTTTGCTACCCAAGAGGGTCAGCAGTCAAAGTAAACATGCAGTTAGGCATAAACCACGAAACAAGGAACCTACATTTTGCAAAAAAGAAATGAAAAGAAAACAAAAAGATGCAGGGTAGCACATAAGCAAGAACACAACCAGAAACACGAAAATATCGCCTTGTGCTCGCGTAGGAGCACAGGGAGGCATGTAAGTTAGGGCTAGCAGTAGAAATTCATTATTAAATACACGTTCTACCCCGCTCATCCTCTCAGGCGACCTACACTCTGCCCAAGCAACTTCAACTACCAACACGCTTCGGCCCCGGCACGACATGTGCGGTGTGCATTGCGAGGTGCCAATAAGACGGCCAGGCTGTGGCCTGAAGCGATACTATACATCGTAGACACCACTAATCGTCTACCCATAGCAAGGTTGGGAATGGGGTCTCCCTATGAAGCATTGTATGGAAAACGTCATAGTGGCCTACGTTTTAGAATATGGGGCGCTATACGATTTGCACATGTGCCTAAAACAAAGGAAAAGATCCAAAGTTGAGTGATCGAGCTGTTGACTGCAAAGGCTTTTCACCTTAATATAAGGGGTATTGCCTATAAGACGTGAAGGCAAACCGATATCTAATTGCGCGAGTTGTCAAATTTAATACGCAGGGGGGGTCGTAGATCCTCTATTTAGGTTTAACCATAGTCCTCAAGTTTTTTCTGTAAGCTCTGCTTATGGGAGCGTTGTCCGGTGGCCGTCCTGGGTTATTGAGTGAGCGCGTGAGGAAGCTGTAACGCGACATCATTCCCACCCAAACACTGTCTACCACTGTCTATTCGCGTGCTACAAGCTCAATCGATAACAATCTTGGCGCACCAGCCGAAGCGGAAGGGAGGACTGACGCTGAGTGTCTGGCTTTTGATCGCAACGGGTCTGCTTGCTGGACTGTCTGAGAAGTTTCCGGGGGGTCTAGGTCTTCAGTGAACACTTGCTGTTCTCTGTGTGCATGAACAGCGTACGGCGGTACTCTCTGATGCTCTGTGGTTAATTAGTCGGCCCGGTAGTGATAGCATTGTCCTCCCAGAGGACACGCATCGGACTCCTCTGCGCGGGCTTTTGAATCAGATAGGGTCACTGTCACGTGCTCTGTTGAGAGTGTCGCCTTGTGATTGCGAGAAGATTGGGAAAAATGAAAAACTGGTTGATCATGTAGGGCAACTACGAGCTAGCTAGCTACCTTCCTGCAGTCTTATGAAACGGATCCTGCGAAGTGGCAAGGACCGAGGGGTTTTAAAACGGATCCGGCAAAACTGCAAGGATCTCCGCCGAGGACGAGGAAGCCGTTGGCGTTGGTTTTGCTGGTGCAGTGCCGTCTGTGTAGATCACGCGGGTTGTACCCGTGACACTTCCTCCCTTAGGCGAGCTGTAGCGCGGGTTTGAGGTAAGTTGTCGACGTATCGGCGAACCAGAGCTAGCACCTGCAATAGGTTAGCGAGTGGATCCCATGATGGCTTGAGTGTTGAGTCGAGCCACTGAACCTGAAATTGCTGAACGCCGCGACGACGTCGGTGACCCAAAATTGCTGTGACCAGATGACCGTCGGAGCCGTCAGCGACGAGCACTGGTTGGACACGAGTCACGCGATGTGGATCTTCGTCGCGAATATAGGGTCGAAGTTGCGATACGTGGTAGTCAGGATGAAGTCGAAGACCCGGAGGTAATTCCAGTGTGTAAGTGTCCGGCCCAGCGACTTAGATAATCCGGTAGGGACCAATAAATCGAGCGGCAAGCTTACGTTTTCCATCCGTTCCCATATGCGCGAGATCGAGATGAAGTCGAGTAGTACTTCCTCGCCTGACTTGAACACCAGATGTGGCCGATTCCGATCGTAAGTCGCATGCCACTGAAACTGAGCCGCAGACATAGCATCTTGAGTCTCCGCAATGATCGCTTGCTGGTGTGTCACGAAGGTCGAGGCTCGGGTGGTGCGGGAAGAATTGACTAAGCAACCTGCTACTGTACGCGGTTGATAGCCGAGGTCAGCCATGAACGGAGCCATCCCAATGAACGAGTGCGTCCGCGAGTTGTACGCGAATTCGGCGAGAAAAAGTAGCTCATCCCAATTGTCGTGGTGAGGTCCAACAAAATGACGGAGAAATTCACCGACGAACTTAATTGTCATCTCGGATTGCCCATCAGTAGATGGTTTAAAGGCTGTGCTCAAATGAAGTCGTGTGCCTTGGAGGTCCATAATTGAGCGCCACAGCGCCGCCGTAAACTTGGTGTCGCGGTCAGAGACTATTGAGAGCGGCAATCCGTGCAGGCGCTGGTAGAAATCGCAGAACAGCTGAGCCGTAGTGGCAGCCGTCGCAGTCGAGTGCGTGGCAAGAAATGGGCTCGTTTCGTGAGACGGTCGACGATGACGAAAACCGCGTCGAATCCAGCTTGAGTTTTCGGGAGCGGAGAGAGGAAGTCCATACTGATATCTTCCCACCTATTGCCTGATAGTTCCAGAGGGTGAAGCAGGCCTGCTGCTCTGCCTCGGACGGATTTGTTGCGCTGGCATAATTCACACGAAGCAACGTATTTTCCCACTGACTGCGCCATGCCCTTCCAGTAGTATTGCTCGAGAAGAAGCAATAGAGTCTTGCCTTGGCCGAGGTGACAGCGTGTGGGGACATCGTGTTCTTCGAACATGATCGTTTTCCGAAGGCCGGTCACATCGGGGATACAGAGTCGGGCAGGAGAGTCAGGGCGGACTCGGAAGAAAAGTAGACCGTCCTCTAGCGAAAAACGACGAAGCCGGCGAGTTGGTCGGGGAGAATCCTCACTAAGTTCGCGCATGATAGGCCCGAAGTAGGCGTCCTGATCGTACCCGGTGCGACACGCTTCCTTGATGTCAATCGTCAGCGTAGTCATCTGCAAGAGTTGCTCATCTGCATCTGGAGATTTCGGATCCGATAATGCGTGGAGTAGTTCTGACAGACTGATAGATCGGGAAGTCCCGTCATTCCAGTCCTGACGTCGCGAGATAGCATCCGCGATGACGTTGGACGGACCTGGCACCCAGTTGAATAATGGTTGGAAAAGCGCGAGCTCGTTTAGCCATCGCGCGAGTCTTTGGGAACATGTCTGCTGCTGTAAAATGGTTTCCAGTGTGTGTTGGTCGGTATTGAGGTAGAAGGGTCGATCGAGTAGATAGACTTTCCACGTACGCATGGCATGAAGGGCAGCAAGCAACTCTTTCTCACGGATAGGATAAACCATCTCCGGTTTCGAGAGCTTGCGACCGCCGTACGCGATCACCTTTTCGGCCTTGTTCTCATCGAGTTGAAACAGATAGCCCCCTATAGCAAAGTCGGAAGCGTCCACATTAACATGGAACGGCTTGGAAAAATCGGGGTGTGCGAGACTGGCGGCGAGGTTAGCTTCGTTTTCTGGATGTTGAAAGCTGCTAGCTGCTGAGGGGTCAGGGAGACAGGATCGCGTGGGCGTTTATCTCGTATAACTTCTGTCAGCACAGCCACATGCTCAGCAAAATCGGCGCAGAATCGCATGACGTAGACGCAGGTGCCGATGAAGGCTTGCATATCATGCTTGGTCTTGGGTACGGGCCAGTTGCGAATACTTTCGCTCTTCTTAGGGTCCATGCGCACTCCGTCACGTCCGATATAGTCACCCAGACACGGTATCTCGGACTGGCAAAAGACACATTTCTCGATCTTGATGTAGAGATTTTCCTTCGCACAGCGCTCTAGAGTATAGTGTCACAACGGAGCATTGTGTCCACTTTCATTTCTCTCCATATAAGAACACTCACAGACCCATTCCAAGGAATTTTCCGATCTATCTTAAGCGTATTTTCAATTAATATATACATGTAGTACAAGGAAATATGCCAATCACCACCGCTCTACAGAACGCTCGAGAACACCGTGGAGAACTATACGCTTTCGCTAAGCGCAATGGTCTCAACGTACGTTGGAAGATGAAAACTCAGATGATGGAGAGCATCGTTGCACCATTCAAACAGGCTAAAGCAAGCAAAATTGCAACTGCCTTCAAGAAAGCAAAACTATCGACCGATAAGTCATATCTCGACGCCATTAATCAAACAAGTGGAAAGGTCGATGTTTCGCTTAGTCCCTTCAACAGAATCCGCAAGCAGATTGTATCGCCGGCTGATAAGAAGCTACTGATTCATATCAAGGGTTCGGATGGAAGAATCGTGAAGTCATACCACCTCAACGATCGCATTGTAAATATCAACAATCTATTCATCGACGGCTAAGAACGACACAACTGTCTATGGTGATAAACGCAACACGATGTTTATCCTCGGTTCTGTTGGTGAGCATCTATTTGCTATCGCGCCAACCAACATCACAAAAGGTGCTCTTGACAACCCCGAGCTAGTCGCTAAGCATGGACGAACTGATTTCCGAATCAAGGGAGGCAGGGTTGTTTTCAATGACAAGAAAATTTCTTTCCTCGACAGTTATGCTGTCATTAGCTATCTATACCACCACCGCGAGAGTCATCTAACGCCTATCACGCAACAAAATATGCCCAAACTACTTAACAACAAATACCAATAAGTACGCTCACTAACTGAGGGAGACTTCAGCGCTAGCAACTTCCGATTAATGGGCAGAGTACCAGGTAAAGAGGTTAAGCTCGGTCAGGCAGTATTTAGAGCTTTCAACAGCAAGACGCGCGAGTACTATGATGTTAAAAAATTCAACGTGATCTATTTCGACTTCGAGACTCTGGTCATCGATAATGTTCATGTTCCATATTGCGTGTCATATTGTATCTCAAAATTCAACGAAAAGGCACCATCGTCTCAGATCTTTAGCGAGACGAGAAACATCTATGGCTTTGGATGCGGGAAGAAATTCCTCGAAGCGCTTCCGTCTAATAGCAAGAATCTCCTCTGGGCTTACAACGCTGGCTTTGATGCTCGCTTCCTATTGAAACACATGAGCTACAGCTCTAAGGATAATAACATGATCGATTGTGGCTCTAAGATCATGCAAGCTCATGGCTTCTACAAAAAACGCGAGATCGTCATTAAGGACGCGATGTCTTTCCTCGCTGGAGGGTTAGCTAGACTCCCTAATATGTTCAAGGATGCCTCGTCGTCTTTATCGCTTGAGAAAGAATGCTTCCCCCATGCACTGACCAACGAGAGCAACTTTAGATCTCTTTGGCCTCTCGAATATCTTGACTCATACGAGAGCAAGGACACTCTCATCGATAACGCGACTAAGATAGGAGCTATCATTGATGGAAGGCTTAATTGCGAAATGTATGCTACACATTACTGCAATCGCGATGTTGATGTCCTCAAAGTCTGCTTCGAAGCATTCCGTGGCCTCGTTATGGAGGAGTTCGATCTCGATATCTATCGCTTCCTCAGTGTGTCATCCCTTTCTCTCGCATATCAGCACAACGAGGGATGCTTCGATGACTGCTATGAAATGAATTCCGTTCTTCTGGGTTTTCTACGCCAAGGAACAGTTGGAGGGCGAGTGATGGTCAGAGAAACGGCAAGTATTACCTGAAGCATAAACTGGCTGACTTCGATGCGGTATCTCTCTACCCATCAGCTATGAGTGAGCTCCCGGGCTATGTCAGAGGTAAGGGAAAGCTCTTCAAGGATTCGATCCCTTCTGATGCGGACTACTACGCGGCTCGTGTTCGCTTTGATTCGATTGATATCAAACGACACTTCCCACTTCTGAGCTTCTATGAGAACGGCTCTCGCAATTTCACTAACGATATCATAGGAAGAACCATGATCGTAGGTAAGCAGGCTCTCGAAGACATCGTACACTTTCAAGGAGCTACATACTCAGTGATCGAAGGTATCTACTGGAACGAGGGATTCAACGACCAGATCATCAAGACTATCAGTAAGATGTTCAACGCTCGTCTAAAGTACAAGGCAGAGAGCAATCCTCTTCAGGAGGTGCTCAAGCTCATGATGAACAGCAGCTACGGCAAGCTCCTGATGAAGCCAATCGTTAAGAAAAAAGTATTTGTCAGTGGTGGTGAGAAGAAGATCGATGAATACACTCGCAAGAACATTCACCGAATGATCTCGAGAACACCGATCAGCGATAATTTAGCTTTATTTGAAGAACACAAGGCTCTAAGCCAGCACTTTAGTCCGGTTCATCTCGGCATCCAGATTCTCGATTCATCGAAGCACATCATGAATCGCGTTATGTGCCTCGCCGAGGACATTAATGCTCGTATCTGGTATCAGGACACGGACTCAATGGACATCGACTATGATAGTGTTCAGCGTCTAGCAGACGCATACAGAGATCTGTACAGCAAAGAACTGATTAGTAAGCAAATGGGTCAGTTTCATGTGGATTTCGATCTCGCTGGATCGAAGGGTAATATCTATGCTAGAGAGTCATTCATTCTAGGAAAGAAGAGGTACCTTGATGTTCTCGCATGCGATGGCAACAATGCGACAGGTCTTCATATCCGGATGAAGAGCATTCCTAGCAAGCTACTCGAGGGAGATGCATACGCTACCTACATGAAGCTATTCAATGGTCAATCAGTATCCTTCGATTTAACCGAGCTGTGTTCGATCAACATCAACTCTAAGACTCAATCCGTCTCTAAGCGAACGAGTTTTATTCGAAGTGTCTCGTTCTAAATATATGATGGACTCATTACTTAGCAAACTATTCTACAATCCAAAAACAGGCTTTATTGGAGCTGACAAGCTCTATCGAAAGGCTAAAGCATTTGATAAAAATATTACTAAAAAGCAAGTATCTACATGGGCTAAATCTCAGAAACATATCCAGCAGTTCTCATCTCGAAGCAAGAGATTTCCTCTATTCAAAATTGCATCCAACAACCCCAACGAGTGGCAAATGGATCTGGCTTTCTGGGAGAAGCAACCAATCCTCATTTCAGTGAATATCAACAGCAGAATTGGTTTCGCCAAAGTATTGAATAACAAGCGAGCAGAAACTGTCCTGAAAGCGATTGAAGATTTTGTTGGTAAAAACGAAGTTTCAGCTATATTTTCTGACAATGGCAGTGAGTTTATCAACAAATCCGTTGAATCGTTCTTTGATGAGCACTCTATTAGTCATGGTAATTCGATCGCTGGTGACCATACTGTCCTTGGAAAGATCGATCGTTTCATACGAACGATCAAATCCAAGCTAACCAAAATGAAACAGATTATTCGATTCAAGAAACTAACACAGTCGATCTTAAACGAGGCAATCGCTAATTACAATAACACGCATCACTCAGCGATCAACGCAACACCTTCAGAAATGAGAGGAAAGGTCATGTTAGATGATGTTGAGTACAAGAAGCGCCTTGTTAAAAGATTAATAACGACATCCCACCAGGGTCGATAGTGAGATATCGCTTAAAAGCAAAAACTCCATTTCAAAAATAGTCAAAGCAATTCCATCTGACGCTGAGATAAATGATCATGTCAGCCAATTCTGGGAGGTTGATAAGATACTGGACCATAAAAAATGAGAAATGGAAAATACAAATATTTCATCAAATGGAAAGGCTACGACGAACCATCATGGGAGCCACAGGATAATCTTCGATTGATTAACAAGAATAAACGCAGCATATTGGAGGAGAAGTATTGGAGTTCAATCATAAGCGAATAATTTAATTTGATTGTCAATCTGATTTTGCTTGTATAGTATACGTGAGATGGATATCGAATATGTAGACGAATACAACCCAACATTGAAAACGATCTTCGACAATACCTGCTACATGTCCGATGCGGACAAGCCTTCTACTTCCTATAAGCTGGTTGCGCCGAGATATCGTTTCGATCTGATAAACATTGAGCAAAAACGAAGAACAAGGGTGATTAGTAGGCTGATATCCGCTGATTTAGCGCGCCTCAGCCTCTTGCATTGATTTCGATTTTTTATGAATCCAAAAATGTCGATACCTATATATATACCGCGATGACTTTCAACACAATCACCCAGAGCAATACGCCATGCTCTCGCGACGCTCTTAAGTCCGGGTTCTGCGCTCAGCACGATAGAGATGCAAAAATTCGCATGTACCGAAAGGAGCTTTCGAAGATGCATCAAAGAGTTCGAAGATATTTGGAGATCAGCAACGATCTCCATTCGAAGATTACAGACATACAAAAATTGGATTTCTATAAATCCGAGCTTATTCGGATCGGCGGATCTAACCGAGCGTTCAGAGCTATTATAAAAAGCCCATTGTTTAGAGATGAAATTGAAAAATTATTCGATATGACTCCTGATGAAGCCCAGTGTGAATACAATCGCCTGCTAGAGAGACGAAACTCTCTTGTACACCCTTATTCGCTAGATGGATTGAACGGCGAGCGAAATCAACGCAGTGGTATGACTAGTTTTTATCGATAATAATAATGCTATTTACAAATTATTATTTTTATCGGGTATTGATATAAAATCAATGTATCCAAGTTTTACCAGCAAGCAAGACCACGAATCTAAACACCAACCACTGTTAGCACGCATCGCGCGCGATCAGCGATTGGAGGCAATGAAGAGAGAGGCTTATGCCAATGCAATCTGGGCAACGGACTCTGAGCAAAACAAGCTAAAAGATGTGACTGAAACCGGTGATACCCTGTCTCGTATCATGGCCGCGATGAAGTCAACTTATCATAGCGCAATGGCAGTAGGTGATATCTACGAGAAAATGGCCAGCTCGAATGCTCATCTGATGGCTGTTGTGGACACGGACGCTCCGCCATCTAGCGGTTTTTCAAGCGTAAATGAAGCATACGCGGCTACAGGAGATGTCCCAATGCTTGAGGAGAAACCCATCCCCATGGAGGAGGTACCCACGATCAAAGGCGAGAAGTCTGGGCCAGTAGATAGATCAAATCTTACTCGTGATGATATTATCAGCACGTTTAAACGCAACCCATATCTGAGTAATTACACGTTTCGGCCAGTTATTGTCAAGGATGGGAAAATCCAAGAACATAACTATACGCTGGACCAAGCCACTGGGCGAATTCTAAAGCCTAATGGTGATCGAGTTAATGCGAACAATGCCATTATGCGACAGATTGATTGGGACCTAACGCGTAATGCCATTTGGAATAAAATGTCATCAACCAAACAACGAGGTCTTGTTATTGACGATATAAGAAACAAACAGCATCTCAAAGCTTTGTTTTTGAGATGGCGAGCAACTACCAATTCACTTGACCCAATGCTTGCTCACGCTCGTTCGTTGGAGGCTGACGGGGACATTGAGTCGAAAGCAATAGATGACTATAAAATGGAGGATATGACGCAAGACGAAACTCTTAATTTCTACAGCTGGCTAAAATCTCGCGGATATGACCCTGAAGAGCTGAACGCGAATGTTGATTCTGAAAAGCGAGCGCTTGATGACTCGACTATATCGCTCGACACTCGCGTTAATAAAACGCGAGTGTTTAAGTATGGGCGATAAGGATAAGGTACAGTACATGTATGACAACATCGATGGGCTTGACGAACTGAAGCTCCGGCCATATGTACGACGCAACGGTAATATCAAGCAATCTATCAAGGCATACCTCGGTCCGGGGATGAAGATATTTAACAATTCAGGATCAGAGATGAAGAAGCAGACTCAAGCATTTAAGCAAATCCATTGGAGCTGGACTCTTAACTATGCTATTAACGAGGTTGCCAATGGAGCACGTGCTCTAAATCACCAAATCGGAAGAGAGTCAAATGCCGAAAAGCAAGATTTATATGCAATCAGACTCAAGACTATCTACGATGTGCTCAGGGTAGTTGATCCTATCCAGGCTCAGGAGCAAGAGGATTTGAGTAAGCTACCTCCAAGTTCGTTCGAAACTCCAGATCAGAGAGATAAAATTTCATCAAATAGAATTTCGCCTGCTAAGAAGGATTTCGTATTCGAGCCACCAGCTGGCAAGGGTCTCACGGGAAGAGGATTACGAGGAGGAGGGATTGCTCCGCGGAGGAAGGCAAGAACGTATAATCTAGCAGACATCGAAGGATCGGGTTCAGCATCCGATCTCAAGTACAAACGCATTGGCACTAAGTTCGTCCGCAAGGCTGATCTAAACAACAACCGCCTTAAGCTGGTGTTCCCGAGCCGAACGAGCGTAGGACCGATCCGCTCTATGAGCTATGAGCTTACCTTAATGGTAAAAGATCTCTTGTACAATTGTAACATCAGTCAGCAAGCTTATCGCGATTTATCGATCGAGGATCAAAGAGTCTTTTACGAGATCGTTAAATAAACATGTTGAGCACACTCTACAAACGCCTATAGAGGATCCTCGCTTGACTCTGAAAGCCGAGTTTGATAAGCTACGAGGAGAGATCTCTCTCGGGAATAACAACCCAGATATGTTAAGGGAGCTTATCGTCTAGCGGCAGATATGTTTGAGCAGAAGATGCTCTCGAATAAGGAATTTCGAAGTATTATTGGCGCTCTAGTATAAAACATGATTGTGATTAATCCAAAACTATTCAAGCCTGGTCATAGCTATGCAAACCAAGCAAATACCAATATTGCAGAGCTAAACAAGATTCTTTCAGAACTGACTATAGATGACCCTATTGTACAAATGGCCAAGCAGAACCCTTCTCCTGATTAGATCCATGGCAGAAAAGCAGGCGCTACGGTATGGGCTAACGAGCCCAAGGAGCGAAAGGTAAAAACGTTTAAGCTATAGGCTCTAAGCTAGAGTATTTTTTATCGCCCAGAGATAAGTGATTTCAACTCATTAATTTCCCTCTGTTGGCGAAGCACGAGCAAATGAAGCAAACAAACCATTTTTGAGTAATCAACACTATACTGAATTCCTTCTGTATCAACCTCTGGGTCTTCGACGTTAATATCCTTATTTGGGACGTAATTTATACAATGCGGGATATTTGCTCGAATTACGCCCTGTGCCTTGTACCCGAGTTGCAATGGCACGCTGTCGTCGTCTGTTTTGTACCTGAATAGCAGCGGCTCCACCTGAATCATTGCATCGCATACATCATCGCTCAACTTAGTCCAACCCTTCTTGATCCGAGAATGACTAGTCGTGTAGACGCCGCTCCCGGCAAGGAGCGCCCCTACTGTTCCTATCCCGATAGGAATTGCACTAAGAGGACCGAGAGTGCTTACCAAGCCCCCTGATTTGAGGAAATAAGCTACGCCTGTTCCAGCAGCGTCGAGAGTTGTACTCACCGCCAGAGCGTTATGGAGACCATATGCGGGAGAGGTCGTTCCGAAGCCCCATCGGCCTCGATTGGTGCCTCCTAAGCAGATGCCATAAGTTGAGTTGTTGGTGTGGAATCTGAGATCAGTATCGGAATTGTTTCCTATCCACGTAGTGCTTGTAGAGACTGTTTTGCTACCGTTTGATACTTCTATCTGAAACCACGCTGGGGTTACGTTCGATCCGTAAAACGAGCACATTCGAGTATATGATCCATCCAGGTAATTAGATCCATCGCCATTGATCAATAGGTATTCTTGAGAAGTATACACGCCGGTACTACCGATAGCTACTTCCGTGAGTACGCCAACGGTGCTAATCGTGCTTTGATTCCCATAGCTCAAATAGCCTTTCAGAGAGCCTCCGCACGTGATATCCCCAGATGTGGTTATCGTTCCCCCAGAGTACGCTAAAACATTGCTGATCGTCCGGGAAGCTCCAGCGAACAGAAGCGTTCCTGTAATGCGAGTTTGACCGACCACATCGAGATCGTAGGTCGGGGTTAGAGTATTAATTCCTACGCCTGAGTTGTTGCTCAAAACGAAAAAGGGACTCTTGTTACTATGTGTGATATATAGATACTGATTGGCGAACGTACTATCATGGTAGTAACCTATCCGACCCCCTTCGTTGCCGGATGAGCTCTTTCCAATCGTGATCCATGAGCTGTATCCGGCCGCTTGATCTGGCATGCTTATATTAGCGATTTCGCCAGTGGTAGCCGCCGAACGAACGTTTAAATTCGTCACGTCGCCCAGAGAAGAGATGTTGGGCTGAGAAGACGTCTGGATTGTACCAGTTATGGTAGCTGAGCTCAGACCTCCTGACACTGTAAGACTGCTTAGCGTGCCCAGAGAAGTGATGTTGGGCTGAGAAGACGTCTGGATTGTACCAGTTATGGTAGCTGAGCTCAGACCTCCTGACACTGTAAGACTGCTTAGCGTACCCAGAGAAGTGATATTAGGCTGAGCTGCCGTTTGAAGCGTTCCAGCTATAGTTGATGCTGTCAGCTGACCGCCTATGCCAACTCCTCCAGTGATGACGAGTGCTCCTGTTGTTGTTGAACTACTGACTGAGGTATCTCCAAATAATACTTTTCCGCTGGCGATCCAGAGACTATATGAACTCTGGATCGTGGTATTCGTACCCTGAGCTGGAGAGTTATCGATGTATATAGTCGCCGCTCGAGTAATAGTGATTGAATTAGTAGATGCAATCGTTGGCTGTCCGTACGATGATATGACGGAGCTGGCAACTGTCGAACCAGCTAAAGAACTTGTACCCGTATAGGTTGTCGCGCGAGCCTGATATTGAACGCCAAGCAAAGCCCATTGGCTGGTGGAGGAAGCAATTCCCCCGATTGCTATGTTTTTCTGAATCCCTACGCCTCCCGACACGACGAGAGAGCCCGAAAGCGGTGATGATGCGTAGGTCGAAATATTGCAATTGACAACTCCGCTGAAATTGATAATTCCACTTGCTGTAATAGTAGTTGCCCCAGAGATACCACCACTAAGCGTTAGAGACGCCAGCGTTCCTACGCTCGTGATATTAGGCTGAGCGGCGGTTTGTAGCGTACCAGTAAGACTCGTAGCAGAGAGAGAGCCAATACCAGAAATATTCAGAGATGAGTTGAGTACCAAAGCCTTACTGGCTTGAGCCGTACCTGGAGAAACGCCGTCTAAAACACTGATCTCACTACTCGAAATCGAGATGCCTCCCATGCTCAGAGAGCCGCTTGTATTAATAGACGTCAGCGTGCCAAGCGAAGTAACATTCGGTTGAGAGGCGGTCTGTAGAGTACCAGCGAGGTTCGTAGCCGAGAGGGTGTTGATCCCTGATACGTCAAGCATTGAATCAAGGACGAGAGCCTTTGACGCTGCGGCTGAGCCCTCGGTGATGCCAATGACATACGATGGAGGTGCGACGACAGATGAACCATTAACAGTCAGACTACTACAGCTATGAGCTCCAATACCGCCGATATTACCACCTGACCCCGGGACAAGAGCTAAACCTCTGTTGCTATCCCCAGGGTGATTCCTGAGATGTAGCTCAGTCTGTAGTCGTTTCGACTGAGAAACAGTGTTTGCGCGTATGCATACGTAAGCGATCCATCAGACCCCAAGTATGAGTAGAATAGCGGATTGTAGAGTTGAGATTCATGAATGACAGGAGCATATGTGAAGCCCATTTTTATTAGTTGCTATAATATACCCACGATAAAACATGAGTTCGATCCCCGATTATGGCGCAGGCCTTCCAGCTCAGTATAAAACCGCTTCAGCCGGTGATATCAAACAGCTTGGGATCAAGAAATTATTTCGAATGCTCATTCTCGGACCATCTTTTTTCCGGCAAGAACAACCTATGCTTGTATATACTCAAACACAGTCCAAATTGCTTTAGCCATCTCCATATTATCGCACGGAACCCCGACCAAGAGCTATATCAATATCTCGAGGATAAGCTGAATGGTTTCATCACGATCCATGATCCTGAGTCGCCTCCATTGGTTGATAGCATCAGAAAGTCCAAAGGCAATGGAGTAGAGCTCGTCATCATAGACGATTATAGCAACGATAGGATGCTTATGGAGCGAGTTTTCTCTCACTACTTCACTCGTGGCAGGCACCTCAAGCAAAGCACAATATGTCTCGTTCATAGCTACTTTGCATGCCCTAAGATGATTCGCTTGAATTCGGAGTATGTAGCCATCCTAAAAGCCAACGCGAAGCGCGATTTGAATATGCTTCTTAAAGATTTTAATATCCCAAATACTACCGAAGATGGACTGATTAGAGCATACGATCAAGCCACATCCCGCAAAGACCAGTGCTTATTTTTGGACTCAGTCAAGGGGGAGATGCGATTTAATTTTGATAAGCCTATCAAACAATCTAGATACGAATATATCACAGATTCTGATTAATTATGAGTTCGATTGTTTCCATTAGCTCCAAAGATCAAGTCCCAAATGGATTTAACAATCAGTATAAATACTCATTTCCCGCTTCAGCGACGTTTAAAGACGTCGAAGTGGCCGTCCAGTCAATCAGTATGTATAATTCCCAAATTAACATCGATTCAATAGCGTATGGTAATAATACATTCAAGGTAGAGGTTCCTACCGCGGCTACAGTTCTTGTGATTAGCATTACTCTAAAAGATGGTATCTACAGCTATACTGATATTAATCGTATGATTCAAACCGCGCTCATTAACGCTGGGGCGTATCTCATCGATAGCAACGGTGATAATGTCTTCTTTATCCAATTGATCGAAAACTCGACCTACTACGCGGCTCAGGTCGACGTAAATCCAACTCCAACTGTGATTGGATCTTATACCGCGCCGCCAACTGGAGTTTATAGCTCTGGAGGCAGTGGGCTCCCAACTACAGCTCGAGTTCCACGTCTGATTATCGATAACAGCAAGTTTGGAGAAGTGATCGGATATAGCTCAGGTCAATACCCAAGCTCATCTTCAACGGTAGCGGCTTCATTTCTAAGTGATCTATCGCCGCAGGTTAATCCTGTAAGCGCTTATGTAGTCCGATTCAGTCTCATTGTAACGGGCCTAGAGTATGCCCGTCACTGGCTTACACGTAGCGGTAGAGGAAGCGTCCCGTTCTCAGTTAGACTGAGAACCAAGTATTAATTCCAGTGTAAATTCAACTCTGATTTATTATTAGACCAGGGCGCGGGCCCTTAGGACTAATGTGAACCACTCAAATACAGGTCAACAGCTGATTGGCTGAAAG
>BSXT01000748.1:0-13420 GCA_030267785.1 Phytophthora fragariaefolia | reverse complement strand
CCCCGGTCGTCTGCAGTTCCTTTGACTTCTTGAAGTGCGTACGAAGGGGCACAGACGAGCTTCGTGCAACTGCCGCGAATGTTTCTCCCTCGTACGCTCTATCTAGAGCTTCCTCCAGGCCCTCTTTGTTGTAGCAGCTGCGATGGATCACCATGTGAACGACTTGGCTCTTTGGCTTGTGAGGACTGCGGCGCAGGCCGCAAGAGGAGCGCTGCCCTCCACCCAGATCGAATAATTTTATAAACTAATAAAACATCGCATCAATTTATAATTTCCAGTGCACTAAATTGATTGTAATCCATTCAGCCAAGCAGACGCCGATACTTAAGAAAATTGAGCTCCCATTGGACGAGAGCAAATATCGTGCACTAAGTTGATACCGCGCACTCAATTGGTTTGTTAAGTTAAGCTCATTTATCGCCTTTTCGATCACAAAACTAACATTATTTTCGACCAGTCGAAAATTTGTATTAGAGGTACCCAATTCAGGGAAATTGCAAAACCCAATTTATTATTTTAGGTACCCAGCCACTGCGATATCGCTTCATGGCAACGACCGAAGATCTCCGCCAGCTTTACGTCGCTTCTCTTTCTTGATACGGGGAATCTGGAACTGTTATGCGTGATGTAGAACTGCTTACGTTCAACATCAATGAAAAACCATTATTCATCAATGTGGACGTAGTGGCAGAAGTCATAGAAGCGTAGAGGCATTTCTGGCATAATATAAATAAAGACAATTATTAGATAAATATTCTCATAAATATAATTAATGAAATCAGTCACCTGGTCCGACGAACCGCATCACCCAGTCCAGGCGCTTCTGCATGTATGCTGGTGTAAGCAGCGGCTTGATCCGCGACCTAACGCGACGGAGTGAGCCAGCCTTCACAATACGCCACAGAGTTGTTGTCGTGAGGCCAATGCCGGCCGCAGTTCCGTGAAGAGACTGACGCTTTAGGAGTGGCACAGTCTCCACCTTCTGCTCGACGTCAGCGCGCGTAAATTTCTTCTTCTTACCTACCCTACCCGTTTTCCTGCTTGAAAAGGTCCTCTCTCCTCTTTGATATTGTACCAACAGTCTTGCGGTCGATGCCGAAGTGCAGAACCGCCGCCCTCTGTGCGCCCACGCGAGCTTGCTGTCCTTGTAGCGCTCGCAGAGGTAGCGCGCCACTTTCTCTTGCCCGTGCCGAGCGAGTTCCTTCGGCCGTCCACGGCCCATCCGAGCATTCGAATTTTAGTGGTCTGAAGCGCCCAAAATAGCAATAGCCACGGATTGGACAAATCTCTAGACAGTGGCCAATGAAACGGGCCGGTAGCGTGCATGTCGGCCCAATCATAAAATGTCCCAACTTTTAAGGAACACGAACCCGATCGAAATGTCCAAACTTTTTTGAAACAGAGTAGTATACGAGTTGCTTCACATTCCAGCCGAAGTCATCACCGTGTACAACGGCAAATCTCAAGATCGCTGTTCCGGAATTGAGGCTCTTTGCATCATGCTTCGATGTCTAGCTACGCCTATGCGCTACTACGATATGCTAAAGCTTTTTGGAAACTCGCGCGGGAGGCTAAGTCGAATATTCCTACACATCACTGACTACGTGCATGATCAATTCAGCGATAAATAGTACATGTCCGACGGTGTCGTGGCAAAAAGAATCAAAAACTACTGCGCGGCAATTTAAGCGGAGGGGACACCAATGGATGGCGTTTTTGGTTTGAGGGACACTTTTTATACGGTGAACCGGCGTATGGAGTCCAAGACTTCATAATTAGCGGCTATAAGGGGAATAGTATCAGTGATGACGAGCATGTTTTTAACAAGGAGATGAGCCGCTTACGGAGTCTGTCGAGTGGAACTTCAAGTGCTTGAAGACGCTGTGACCGTTTATCGACAACAAAAGAACGCAAAAAAATCGTTTGTCGCCCGTGGGAAAAATTGTTAAGGTCGCTATGCTGTTAACAAACTGCCACAACTGCTACACAGGAGAAAAACAAATCAGCCAATGCTTTGGAATGGCACCACCATGTATGCGCGAACACCTAAACGATGAGTCGACCTAGCAATCTCCGTCCACGTCCGCGCTAGCACCGTCCACGCTGTTAGACTAGTCGCCCGATTTTATCTAAGCCAGCTGCAGCAACGTATAAAATCGCTCGTTTTCTAGGCGAGCGATACGAAGGCGAAATTCACGTTCTTTTTTGCGGTCGTTCAGCTCAGCTTCTTTCTGTTGCCTCGACATGTCTTGTTCTTGTGTCCACTGCGCAGCCCTCCTCTCTCGCTCCTTTTCGTTATCTTCGCGCCTTATGTCGAAACGATGAGTTTACGAAGCTTGGATGAGTCCGCTTCGCTTTCATCTGCATGTTCCTTCGGTGTTTTTAGACGTGAGACTGCTTCATCTCGGATGAATTTTCCTGTCTTTTCTTCTGCAGCAAGCTAGTCTTTCTGCTCCTCAGACTCAGCTCTTCCATTTTGGCATGCTCATCTAATTGTAGCAGCAAGTGATCAAGAAGTTGGATCGTTTCGTCGTAGTCCTCTGACACTCCAGAAGCTGCTGCTGACACCTTATCGTAATCGCGGTGATTGACCAATCAACACATCGAAGCGGGTCTGCGCTGGCTTATCTGACTGTCGTGTAGGATCACAACGAAAGTTCCCCGTCCCATATAGGAACGAGCCCTGCCAACAACACTCTTCCTTCCCCGAGAGGTCGGTCGATCTTTGTTAAAATCGGAAGACCAGATCCGATCCCTTACACCGGGCAGGACGATGCCTCTGTGCACTGTCGATTAGGTAGGGGTACCCTCAAATGTGCACCACGAACCACGAGCGAGGGCTCGGATGCACTTAGGTACGCGTTTTCACGCTATCCCGCTGTGGTCCCTCAGAATAGAAGGGTACCGGGTCAGTCAAGACCTTGTACAGGGGAGCCGAAGGAAACCCTCGGCGAAAGTTCAGGTACGCTGGGGGGGGGCTCTGCCTCGCACCCAGCAATTACAATCAGAGGCTTCTCTTTGCCTCAACACTCGGCCACTTCTCTCTCTTGTCCTTACCAGGATGAACTCTCGGTCAATGCGCTTCGAGTTCACCGGCAGCCATTAACCCACCTAGACCGAGTGTATCCAGGCCCCACAGCTAAGCTAGCTAGGCTTACCGTGGACGGATTTGATCCAATGCCTTGGGGGAAATTCTGCTCTGATTTAATAATTAGGGGCTCTGTAGCCCCCTATGTATCTAATCCTACATCCCTATACAAATATCAAGTGTGAACAGAGCCTTCGGCTACTCTTGCAACCGACGACTCGCGCTAAGTAATAATAGTGTACCCACCACTAATTCGAGTGTTTAAAACACCCCTCGCAATACTAACTACTCAGAGTGCACAATCGGTTTTGTATTATTGACCAACTGAGCCCTCTGAGCACCTGTCACTCGAACGCGGTAAATGTGAATCTTGTCCATCTGGGCCAATCAGGAGGTCTAATGGCATTTCACCCGAAGGTTCAACACCGTTAGTCCTCGGCGCGGAGCTTTCCGCACCCGGTCGAATTCCAACACCTCAACCACCCCCACTGCAAGGCGAACCCTCGTGAATGACGAGCGTTGCCAGGTCGCTCATTCTGCAATCCGATGGCTCGGGGTCAGAGCCCTCTGGCCCGTGCTCAAGTGCGCGCTCTCCGTGCCCTCAGCTGACACGCCTTCGCCTGGGACTTCGGTCTCCGTCATGGTACCGCACTCCGACGCTTCCGAGACCGATGGAGGCTCTCCGTCGGTCTCTCTAAACGCTGGGACTACCGAGGCTTTGGCACCCAGCACCCCATCCGCAGCGCCCACTGGTGGTGCTAGTTGTTGGGTCTCAAAGTCGTCTTCGGCTTCTGATAGCGCTGTCGTGAGTTGGACGCTTGGAGCTGTCCCTCGTTCGACTGCTGATGCGCCCGAGGCCTCGTCCGCAGTCCCTGGGGCAGCTCGCTTCTCCTCTGTCCGATGAGAGGGCATTGAGGACATCGTCACTGCTGGTAGCGATCACACGGTCCAGCAGATGCAGGGTTACTCGCAGAGCCAATTCGTGGCTCTGGCCCGCTTGGTGGTCACTTTAACTCGTCGGCCACACCTCCGCACTGACTACGAGTTGGACCGACGCCTCGACGTTGCCGAGTCGCTGTCGGACGTAGTTGATGCGCTGGCCCCGATCTCTCGCTCGTCCGCTCCTTGGGAGGACGAAATTTCAGAGTTGCGGGATGCTGTTGCCTCTTTGGAGGCGCGGTTGGCCGCTTCTGAGGCGTCCTTGCGTCGCGAGGCCGACCTTCGCCTGAAGGCCGAACGCCTTTGCAACCAGGCGTCGCAAGAGCGGAACGCTGCCCTGGACAATCTTCGGCGGCTCCGACTCGACCACGCTGACGCTGCTAGGCAGCTCATTGCGACGAACATCGCACTAGAGCAGAGCTCTCAGGCTGCTGCGGCCCTCGAGCAGAGATGCCGGCACCTGGACAAGTCTCCGACGGCCACTCACAAAGTCGTCCGCCAGGACCATGAGTACTTCAAGGCTGACATCGTGTTGTACGCGGCGCAGCTTCACCAGCTCCGTGGGTATTTGGAGCAGAGCGACCGTCAGAGCTCTGTTTCCGGGGGAACTGGTTCGGCTTCAGCATCCACGATGCCCACCGCGTTTACCACATTCCTGGAAGACTTGGGTGCGCTTCAGCTGGTTCCCCCGTCCCCGCCAGCAACTTCGGGGCGTTCCGAGACCTCTGCACAAACCACCCCTGCTTCCTCGGGGGCACGTGGCGGAGCTGTAGCTACGACAGGGTCTTCGACGATTCTGACTGTCGATTCTGACTCGTCCGATGACTCCGGTTCGATCGTCGTCTCGGCACTCCACAGAGACAAGGGGCACGCGCCCAGTCAAGCCGTCCGCTAAGCCTCGCTCTTCGCCCCCACCACCTATGAAGAAGCAGAGACTCGGTCGTCCTTCAGTGGACTTGAATCGGAAGACTGCTCAGCAGGCCAAATCCTCGGCTGCTAGCCGCAGTAGGCCTCCACAGAGTGTTCCTCCACCGCATCCGGCCACGTCTACCCCTGTATAGTCGCCAACGGTTTCCGGTATTGCGGTGTCTGTGGGCGGCGACGCATTGTCGTTTGCGTCAGTTCCCAGCGGCTCCACTCTGCCGTTTTCGCTGATCCCTCGGCTGCCTATGTCTCCGGATTCGTCCACGGCGTCGACCGCATCTTTACCAAGCACGCCGAAGGCTTCAAGTACGGCTACTCCTGGTACCGAGGCTTCGATGCCGGTCGCGATTGACGACGATAACGGCACTGGGGGTGATGAAACTACTTTTGAGGCTTCAGGCCCCTTGGTGGAGTGTTTTCGACGCCGGCGGTTACGCAGCCTCGACGCGACGGGCGTCCCACTCGTGCGGCGTCCACCACAGCCGCGCTCAGGTCTACGGCCGCCGTCGAGGTTGAGGGTGCACCTGACGCGCTGGTGCTGGGTTTGACGACGCCTTCCAGTACACCGACGACCGCCCAAGCATCTGTGGCAAGTGTGGCATCCACGCCCGACCCTGCTGAGTCGGCTGCAGTTGTAGCCGCGGCTTCGGCAGCGGTGGTGACGTCGCCCTCAGGATGTCGCCGAGTGGCCAACACCCACACGGGTTCCATTCCTCCGGCTCGTGTGGCGGCTGTTCCGCCTTCTCGCTCGGCTGCGACGCCACGTGCGCGGACGGTGATTACTGCGACCCTGTCCGCGATGCCCGGGACTCGGTCGACGGCGTTTGAGCCGGTGACTACGATTCCGTCTCCAATTCAAGGGCCGCAGCCTCGGGTACGAGCTTCTCGCAAGCTCCCTGATCTGGCTAACCCTCTGTTGGAGCCGGCTTTTACGGCTCATGGGGCACAAGAGGCGTGGTGCGCGATATTGAACGCTCGCATCCCTTAGCCTATTGCTAGTGATCGGGCCACCGAGTGCTCTGTCGCTGGCATCCAAGCGTTTGCCGACTGGGAGGACCCGGCTCACCCATGGCAGAATATGACCGAAATCCCCGCTTCATGAGCGAGGTTTTCCAGGCCTTCGCTGATATGACGCAATCTCGATCGCAGGCAACTTTGTGTTACCGGTCACAAGCGAATGGCCAACAGGAACGCTCAGTGAAGACAGTAATGCAGTCAGTACCGCTGTATGCTGAGGACCCCCTCCAGCAAGATTAGGATGAGATTGTGGAGAGGCTAGTTTTCGCGATTAATAACTCGCAAGACACCACTCGGAAAGAGACACCCTTTTATCTGGTGCATGGATGGGACGCCCAATCGACACTCAAGGCGATGGCGTCTTCCTTGAAACGAGGGTTCGGTAGGCAATCAGATGCCTTAGCCTGGAGAAGAGAGGTCAATCGTCAGCAAGAAATAGTGCTGAAGGTGGCTAAGGAGTATCAGGCGGTTGAAAAAGTGAGAAGGGCTAGTGAACACAATAATTCTCTGAGCAGGCAAGAAAACGCGTCTCTACCTCGACCGAGGGTTAACGAGAACTCTGAAGACACCCCAGAAGACGCAGATGATACGAGTGAACAAGTGGACGAGACTCCGAAGCCTCTCTTTGAGCCTGGCGATAGAGTGTGGTTGTACATTGAAAGAGTCAAGCCAGGACCCACTAAGAAAATGGCACATCGTTGGCATGGACCTTTCCAAATTAAAAGGAAGGTCGAGGAATTTGCGTATGAGCTGAAGCTCCCGGTCAGAAGTGGATATAGATTCTACACAGTAGTCCATGTGCTTTGGCTGAAGGCGGTGAGAGCGTTTGGTGATCGACCGAAGGTTCGGTTGGCCCGTGAGTTCGCTGACGAAGCGAGACTAGATTTCGATGAAGAGTTGCTATCAGCGGATAGTTGGGAGCCTGACATGCTAGCAGGAGAGTATGAGGTCGAGTCCATCCTTGATGACCGACGGCCAATGGAAAATATAACTTGGTGGGTTGGCTAGATGAGCCAACATGGGAACCAATGACCAACTTCTCGTGTGGAGGATTACTCTGTGATTATTTGCGTGAGAAACGCAGTTCTCAGAGGTTCCAAATGCCCCAGATGCCGGAGGCAACCTCAAATGCCCGCCCGATATCCTGCTGGAACCCTCGGTCCTGCAGTACTCGTTTGCGACCCTCATTTGGGCTCCGGGTACTGCAGCACGGAGGGTTGAAGTGGTGGACCTGGATGCTCGGCAGCCTTGGCGGAACTGCTGGATGAGCGTGCCGGCCGAGCATCCGTTCAAGACGACGTTTTACCCCTGCAACCGTTTGGTCCCGCTCTTCGTTCCCAAAGGCAAGACTCGGGGAGAGGTCGGAGAAGCCATAGTGGTCAACCCCGCGTTTAGGCAGTCCCACATCACTGCTCCGTGAATTCAAGAGTTCGCTGACGCCCGAGCTCAAGCAGCTGCAGACTCATCTGCAGCTGCTGACTCCCCTTCAGACACTTCATGTGCCAGATTCCCGATCCCCGCGGCTGATCAAGCGGACGTCCAAGCTGATATTGAAGCCAATACCCCTGCTCAGGCTGGACTCAACATCTTGGCCGATATCGCATCGACTGCTGATATTTAGGTTTCGGTTCATCATTTCATTCATTCTCCACTTATTTAGCAACCATATACCGCTAGTTCAGAGACTTAACATCGTTTTGTCATTCATTCCACATCACCTTCCATAGTCAATCCACTTTGTCAAGTCCATATCTGAAAGTTCGTTCACATCATATACAAAGATTAATTCATACAATCATCGTACAGTAGCTTCTTCTGCAGGGCGGGCAGTACATCCCCGCCCGCAGTCCATTTTCGTGTAGGCTCCTAGTCCTCGTCAGCGACTTGGGTGCACAAAACCCAGAACCGATTCAGAATCTGGAGCCGAAGACGGTCCGCACGAAGGTTGCGAGCCTTGTTGCAGGCCCGCCACGCTGCCACCGTTTCCATGCATCTGACCCAATTCGGTCAGCGAGCTGCTGAAGACATTGCTCGACAGTAGCGACCGAGACCCAGTTGGCGCGTTTCCAGAGCGCAAACCCGAAGTCCGAATGTTCGGTCCTCCCAACGGCTCGCCCAATAAACTGGCGCCAAAGTTTGACCACAATGGCAAGCCCCGAAGTCCGAATCGAAATGGGCTTGTCGGTCATTTAGTCTTCTGCACCGAAGGTGCAGTGAGACTCCAGCAATCGCGCCCGAAGTCCTGACTAAGGACGGCGCAACGAACCTTCTGTACACGCACTCTTCGAAGGCTTGCGCTACGCACAACGCGGATTTGTCCGACATAGCTTTCACCATGACAAATCCAGTAAATGCACACTGAAATAGCAACAGCGCCATGTTGCCCCTCCGAAACTTCGGTACTGGGGTGACAAAATCCATCGACACAAACTGGAGTGACCGCTCCACCAGGACGTTCCCTGAGGAATATCCTCGTAGCTGCGGACGGCTCTTACTCGAACTACAATCTGGACATGACCTTACTTGCGTCTCAACGTCTGCATACAATCCGATCCAATAATAATCAGCTTTGACTCGTTGGAGGTTCTGACGATACCTTGATGGCCTCCTTCAAGTGAGTCATGGCAGCTCTGTATCTTGAACCATCATTTTCGGTACCACTAGACGGAGAACGGTCTCGTTCATCCGCCCTTTGCCCCACCGACGGTTCGGTTCTCTCCTAAGAAATACAGTAAACCGTCGTCACTTAGCACAAATTGGTTCGCCAGTTTCCAGGCCTCTCGAGCGGTTTTATATCCAAGACTCGAGCTTTCGCCCTTTAACACCAACTTGAGGTTGGCCCAGCGAAGCTCTTCGTCTTGAGCCCTGCCGACTCTGCGGCGTCGTTCTTCTTGCACTTCTAATGGGTCGACCTCCTCAGCACTAGGCGGCCGTGCGGCTGCCCCAGGGGATATTTCACCATTTTCAACGTGAGAGGACTCTGTGGTAGCATCGTTTAGATCCGGTGGAACTGGTTCCACGGGTGACGCTTCAGCGTTCTCAGCAGGGGTCCACGAAAATCTCACTCGCCTCTTAGCGATCTAGGCTTGTTGCCTAGTTATAGCCGTTATAAACCTTTGTTTAAGCGCGCAATCGAAACGAATTTCATGCTGAGTCGTCATATCCTCGGACAGCGTCCTCAGGATGCTGACATGCGTTGTTTCTCGGCTCGATTCTCCGTAGATGACTTCGTGAATTCGGTTCAGTTATTCTTGCTTGCTCTTCGACTCTTCGGTTTGTGCCGCCATGACTTTCTTTGCCGCCAGCGTCTCTCCAGCCAGCGAACCCGCCGAAGCGTTGTGTTCTCGGGTGACATGGAGGTATCTGACGGATTGGAATCTCGCAACGAGCTCTTGGTGTATGTTCAGCTGGGTCAAAAGCGACTCCTTCATGCATGCGATCACACCTAGATATTGCTGAATTGCGAGTCTCGAGTCGCCAACGACAACTAGGGCGCCAGAGGACCCACGCGCAGCTACCATACCCACCGTGCTTCGGTGTTTCAGCCGAGCCGTCAAATGACAGAACGAAATCTCGGTGGTCGTTTGGGAGGTGTGCATATAGTAGCGCAGGATCCATTCGAACCATCGGAGCACGTTTGGACGGTGGTGCAACACGTTGCAAAGTCTCGTCTAGCCCCACAAAACTAGTGATCGTGGAATGGAGCAATTGTGCAAACGCACTGTCGGCTTCCTTAACTCGGTGGACCCCTAGGTGCCAAGGAAACAACATGACCGCAAACTGAGTGGACCGTCCGAAGAGTGTCTTGGACGTATTGATCCAACCCAGTGTCGAAAACCTTGTATAAAGCGTTGATAGTGCGCCCGGCCAATTGGGTGTAGCGTGCCTTTAATAGTAAAAACAACGCTCACACCTCTTTCTCGGCCGGGTGATAATTCACCTCATTGTCCGTCAACACACGTCCACAAAACCGAACGGGGTGCATGACTCCACCATGCGCTTGCATAAGGCTAGTGCTCAGAGCCCAGTCATTGGCAAACAGCATGGCATGAACCTCTTTGGCTCTGTCGAAGTACCGCATACTAGGTGCGTCAGCAACGTTTGCTTAGCGTGCGGCGAAACTTCGTTTCGCGGTGGACAGGTCTCCATCGGGTTCAAAGTCTTCCTCGCGCACTTGACAGAGGGCTGCACCGAAGACCGAAAAGTCTTGGACAAACCGACTGTAATAATTCAGCGCGCCGAGGAAGACTTGTATTCCTTTTTTCGTCTTTGGGGACGAAAGCTCTGTAATAGCTTTAAGCTTCTTCGCATCAGCTCGTAACACTTCCCGTGACACCACGTGGGACAAGAAATCCACCCTGGGCTGCACAAGCATGCTTTTGGTAAAGCTGACGTTAATCCAACATTTTTCGAAACGGCTCAAGAGTCGGTCCAACGTCTCCGGGAAGCAGTCAAATGACTCACCGCCGAAACATATGTCATCGACGAACGATCTCCGTTCAAAAGCAGGCACTAGGATTGGTCTGCTTCACCGCTAGCGAACATACCACCCCTTGGGTCGTTCACGACTACCGAAAGGTGTCGGGTGTGTCCGAGCTCTCGCGGTCCGCTTCGAACCGGGTTCGACCGAGAGTAGCAGTATCGGTAGCTAAGCCACTGACGGCTGTATCCGCGGCCTCAGCCTTCTGAACCCGTTCCGCAAAGGCGGACCAACCTCCTTGAGGTTGAACGAACCTCCACAGAGCGTTGTCAACCATCCGCCGATAGATCATTGGTGCATTTTTTAATCCAAAAGGCATTCAAAGCCACTCAAAGTGTCCCAGTGAACAAACAAACGCAGATATCTTCCGAGCTCTCTGAGTCATCATCACTGTCCAAAATCCATTGACAGCATCGAGGGAAGCAGTACCACAGATATTTCTCCATGTCTGTAAGTAGATCATCAACCAAGGGCATCGCGTATTCCATATTAGCCGTAACAGAATTTACCATCTTGTAATCAATACATAAGCAAATGTCCACTCCATTCTTCTTCAGAACAGTCACAATCGGTGATGCCTACGGTCTATCCGAGGAGGCAATGAGGCCCGCCTGCAACAATCCTTTCAGCAACTCATAAAGCTGTTTCGGATGTCTAAGCGGTATCCTCCGAGCCTTCTGTTTGATCGGAGGATGCCCCTGTACATCAATATCGCACATCATGCCGAAAGCGAGTGGTGGAAGAGCGTTCCCACTCGAGATCATGATCCGCTCATGGCTCATCAGAACCTTCACAACGCGATCTTGCTGTTCCACACTTAGCTACCGGTGCCGTATGTGTGGCCCAGTATAATCGAGCGCAGTTGACGCAGCTTCGGTAAAGCCCGGCGAAAATGCTAATTCGCCAGCGTAGTCTTCAAACTCGATATCATTATCTGGGTGTTCCAACACATTCGAGGCGTCGGGGTCACTCCAGTTTTCTGACACAGTACGGCAGCGAGTTAGGCTCCCTCTAGTTTCGATTGAGTAGACCCAGAGCCCTCGGACACCAGGTCAGAACGCTCGGCGGGTTTCGGACGTAGCTCTTGTTGGTACACCACCACAGCTTCCTTCTCAGTCGGAGGTTCTGCCGTAGCTGTGGCGCACTCTGTTCGGTCATCTTCATCAGACTCGCTACCTTCCGACGACTCGCTCGGCCATCTCAGGATTTTGGTGGGAGTCGTATACGACACGCTTTACATCGCCGATGGCTGAGCTGCCAGCCATCGTTGGTTAATCTCGCCTTCGTCCTTATAGAGATCGGAGTTCCTCGAACGGGAGTAGGCGAGGGCTCGCCACTCGTTGTGCTTGTCAGCGTCTAGTCGCACATAACCCTCAGTCCTCGGTAGGCCCCCTCTGGCGACTCACATCAATAGCGGTAGGTGCACCGGGTACGTGACTCGTCGGTCCGAGATATTAGTCACTCGTACTCGCCGTGGGCGACCGCGCCCTCCACAACTTCCTTCGTCCTTCGAACCCACAACTCATGCGTCTCGTTAGTCGGAGGCTGCCGCATTGGCCTATAATCTCACGACTCATGCCCCGGTATAGTTAAGCCCTCGGTGGATCCATCAGGGACCTTCTTCTCTTGTGTCAGCCATGCACTCCGTCTTCATGAGAGGAATCACGACCTCATCAGGAAGCCGAGCAGTCGCATGAAAGAGATCTAGACGCACTCCAGCCGGGATCATAAAGTCCGTTCTGAGGACTACATCCACTCCAGCTCCGTGGCCCATGACCCACAGCTCGTACTCATACACCTGATTCCACCCCAGGGTTACGTTAGCGAGGGTGTTGCCATCGTTCCCTTGGGGAATCCCTGTATCTCCATACATCGTCCGTGGCCTCGTACTTCGCTCATCCGAAGTTTCTTGGCAAAACGCTCTGAGATTACGCTAGCATTAGCTCCAGTGTCCAACAGAATCCTAGTGCGCGCGTCGTTCACAGCACCTTAGACCAGAGCCCTCATTTGCACTCGTTTGTCAACTCAACCATCATTTCTAACATCGAGGCTTCCGCGAGCGATATGCGGGGTGTATGACGGGAGTCGTCCATTCGACGGTCATATCCGCGTCCGTGTCGGCCGTGGCGGTCCCGTCGATATCCATCCATCGGGGTCTCTGTACGCCGCTCATCACGCCCGTGAGAGCGGTCTCATCCTCGGGAGATGTACGCAGAGGTCTCTCTAGTCGAGCCCCGCTCCTCCGACTTGAGGATGTCGTTGATAATATCTTCTAGCTCGTGGATGTCCTTCACGCGGAGGTGGCACGGACATCTCTCAAGACCTCGGTCGCCACATGATTTGAGGAATGGGTTCACGTGTTCCTTGGAATCGCATCCACCTTTCTCAAATTGTACTCCAGTGTTGCGAGCGTAACCGTTTAGTCGATTCAAATAGTTGCACACATGCACGCTACCCTCACGCTTAGCCGAGTAATACCGAACCTTCGCGGACTGGCGGAATTTGCAAGCAATAGTACTTAATGAACGCATCACTGAGCAACTTCCACTGACGTTTCGTCTTGCGAGGCAATTGCCGGTACCAGTGCAGTGCTCCGTCTCTAAGGTTCAACTCGAAGGCCATGCACCACTCATTCGGAGGGGTGCGGGTCCCCTTCATCTCATAGACGAAGGTTCGTAGCCATTGCATCGAATTTTCACTCTTGTTGCGTAAACCTAAGAAGGCAGTATTCTGAGCAAGCGGTCTGTGCGTCGCCAGCTCAAGCCACAGAGTAGCGATCAGTTGTTCCATCTTGCTGACCTCTCTCACTTGGCGAGCCAGCTCGTCGCTTGGATCGTCGTACTCGATGTCTTCTTTCCGGTAATAGTCATCTTTACCACTTTCGTCGCCCGAGGAGCCGTTGCGAGGCTCAAAACGTCGGCGCGACCGCCCTGACGACGCTCTCACATCGCCCCTCTGAGCTTTAGAGGCCG
>BSXT01000747.1:0-21686 GCA_030267785.1 Phytophthora fragariaefolia | reverse complement strand
CTTCCTCTGCACCTTCCGTATCCCCGGAGTTCGCTTTAGTCTGTGTGGCTCTGTCTATACCCTCCTTGCTACTTTTAGCTTCTGCTGCTGTCGAAAGCACGGCATGCGTCCTCGAATCGTCTTTCTTGGGATGCTAGCGCTCCATAAACCGTACGATTTGCGTTCGATGTGCACCGCACTTCAACATATCAAATTCAGAAATTTTGAAAGTAAACTCCATCATCTCGTGGACAGATACTTTTCCTTTCTCGCGCAAACAGTCATCAAAGGAAGTTAAAGTAGCAAGTCATGTTGGTACATTTTAAACTTACGACGCCTCCTTTGGCCCGGCAACAATCTCCAATATCTGGAGGTGGTAGTTTCATGTTCCAGTATTTCTGCTTTTAATACTGTAACGAAGACGTTTTGTACCTAAACATCTTCACAGCCTTCTTTAGTGATCATTACTTACGCTTCCACTCCCAAACCGTTCGTTGGTCATTGCCTTTTTATAGCTGTCGTCTTCCTCATGTGCCCAGAAAACCACAAGAACGACACCGGCGTGAGGGGGGGGGGCTTCGCTGATTGGACCCGATCGTTTTAGTAGGACCGTCCGTTTTAACCGAATTGTCAGTTTTAACCGGACCGTGACGGGCAGATTGTTGCGCGTGGCGGGCGGATTTTTGTGTGCAAAATTGATGATTGGCTACAATAATTCTGCTCTATACAATTTAGAAGTCAGCTTCGCTCGTATCGGTTAGTCTTATCACTTTGAAACACGCTTAAAACGTGTTGCAATACCTATTCCTGGCTCCACTGCCCTGGGTACCTACGCTCAATGCGCACCAACGCGGAAACTAGTTAGAACTCAATTTACCCGCTTGAGCGTACCGGTCCTTCGAGGTGCGCTTGCTGCCGTGTCCTGGCGTCACTTGCGTGTGTCGACTTCGGGTAGAGCTTGTTTCGCCGTGCTGTGGTGGCTTCGATATCCGAACGACTTGCTTCGCAAACTGGTGGCCAACCTCCCGATACGGTGACGCCCCTGCTCAGCGCTGACACGACTCCCGCTTGCTCTGCTGTAAGTGAACGCCGGTTTACTGTATGGAGCTTCATCAATCGCCGTGGTGCTCCCGAATCCTACGAATGCCGTGTGGTTTGGGCCAGTTACAGCGGGCGACACGCACGTACCTGCGAGCACCGTCAGCAGGCCCTTGATGAGCCGGCCAACTTCGCTCCGGACTTGCAGCTTATCGATGACTGGGTGGATTCGGGACTGCGTATCTCCTTTCGCAGGTTTCTCCGCGAGCGCGGCGTCCCTGAGGCTGTTGGTGACGGTCGGTGTGGCTTCCTCGCGGTTTCGCTTGCGGCGCAAGTACTGGGGCTCCGTCGTTGGTCGTCTTCCGACCTGGTGGATGAATTTCTGTCTGTCATCAATCGCGGCGTACACGGCGCGGAAGTGGTGTGACCCACACTGTACCGCTTTGTGAAGTGGCTGAAATACGCGCGCTTGGGCGCTGGGGCTTCCGCGCGTGAGCCTGCGAGTCTTGCGAGCCAACCTGCTACGTGGTACAGTGACAGGGCACGGCACAACAATGCACCTCATAAATATGGGGTTTGAGGACGGCGTGTACCTAGTGTCGGGTTTCTACCCATTCCTCCGTCATCTGGCGCACTGCTTCCTTCTCGAAGGGGGTCCGGCTGGTTTCTTCGCGACTGACGCTGGTGTCGAGTGGAAGTTTTTGCGTGAGTATGGCGTCTCCTGGTTGGCTGGTTTGCAGTTCGTGCTTCGGGTCGAGATTGTGTCGAGGTGGCCACTTGAAGTTGGTGCAGCAATTCGTGCGGGTATCTTCTAATAATTGCAAAAATATACATGCACCTTTGACTATATTCTTGTATGCTTGAACTCTTGCTTATATATTTGAGCTGGTTTGAGACTTTGAGAGTCTCAGACGTTACCCAAATGAGAGAGACCATGTATTGTGCGTTATTCCGTAGCGGGCGCTGATGTTTCTGTGGGACACTGTCGTTATTGGGCTACTCTCGTCACCGCTTGGTTGATCGCTTGAATTGCTTGTCCACAAATGCCTGAATTAATTCGCTTACTTGATGTCGGTTTTCAATTAGCTCCCATATTGCTTGCTCGTCACCCATCCAACGAATGAGGTACTGCCTTGATCCTTGGCCCTTGCGCTTTTTGAGCACCGCTTCTACGAGCTACCCAACACTTCCGTCATGTAAGATGACGTCTTGGGGTCTTGAAAGCCGGCTAGGCTGCCCGTACGGCTTGAGTGAACCCGTGTTGAGTACGGGGTGAAGCGTCAGGCCCGGTGGCAGGTTGGGCTCGTAAGCATGCTTGTGGGCCTGAATACGGTACAATCCACTTCTTGCGAGAGTTTCGGAATCCCCTGTGCGCTGTAACGAGGTACGTCATGTTCAAATAAACAGGATAACCGACTTTGAAGTCTTGCTCCTTGGGTCCCATGTCGTACACGTCTGCCATGTAAGCTTGGCCATCTTCAAGAGCTTCTTGGCACTGTCGCAATACTCCAGCTTGATGCTATGTAAATTTGACTCCCTCTTACCGTCCCCATCGAAATCGTCGTCATTTTGATGCTGCGAGAGTTGACAGTAGGTTGGCGGGTCAGTAGCCAACCTCTGCTTCAAATGGGGATATCTTGATACTGGAGTGGACGGCCAAGTTGCTGGTGAACTCCGCATTTGCTAGGTGTTCATCCCAGTTGTCTTGCCGAGGTGATACGAAGCAGCGCAGATACTCTATGAGCGTACGGTTGGCGCGCTCAGTTTTTCCGTTACCTTGAGCTCGGTAAGCAACTGTCATTTTGCGCTTTGTCCCAACGTCCTCGAAAGCATGTCTCCAAAATCCAGAGATGAACTTAGTGTCACGGTTTGATACAATATCGTGAGGTATTCCGTGAAGTTCCGAATGTTATCGATACACAACGTTGCCACTTCTTGAGGTGACACAGTCTTCACCGTTGGAATAAAGTGTGAACGCTTCATCAGTCGGTCGACTACGACCCAAATAGAATTATGGTTTCTCTTGGTATCTGGAAGGTCCGTAATACAATCCATCGAAATAGAATGCCATAAATCTGTAGGGGCTCCATCACTCCTGGGGTTTTCGAATGTGGTGCCTTTTTTCGCCGACTGTCTGCGCAATCCGCGGTGTACGTCTTGATCATTCGAATTATATGTGGCCAACGCTAGTCTGCTTGTAATGTCAAGTATGTGCGATCAGTCCCGGGGGGGGGGTATAGTTGGAATTAGTGGGCTGCAGCAATAATCTTGTGCTTCAGGGTCGGGATATTTGGAACGACGATCCTGGGCTTCACCAGTCGATCCTTGGTATCATATGATATCGTTTTTTTTCGACAAATACACCTTATACTGTTTTCCAGACATACCTTGCGTTGTAGAACCATCTCTGCGCTTCTCAATCACTCGTGGAATTTCTTGAATTTTGTCTTTCTTGTACCCCTCAACGATCGTCTTGATTAAGTCACTGGTGGGTCGGATCTCAGTCACACGAAGCTGGTAGCTAGTCTCATTGAAGCTTGGAGCTAGTAGGTCATGGAACTCCTTCGTCTCCGGCTTGAGGTCTGGTCTTCGACTGAGTGCATCTGCTATGCCATTCTTGGCCCCAGGGAGATACTCGAAAACTGGTTGATATTCCGCAAGTATATCGTACCAACGGGCGAGACATCGATTTGCCATCTTCTGCTGAAAAATACTTTGAGTATTTGTGACCCGATTCAATCATCACTGGCCGATCCAAACAGTAAATACGAAATGCTGCTAGCATGTTCACAATTCCCAGTAGCTCTTGTTGTTGAGTAGGATACTTCATCCCTGCTGATTTTATCTTCCGTAAAGGCAATCGGTCGTTCGACTCCAATCGACCACTTGGAATAGAACCCCACCGACTGCGAATTGACTCGCGTTGGTTCGTAGATACATTTGCTGTGAACAATCTGGTAAATGTAGTATCAGTGTATCGGCGAATCGACGCTTCAGCTACTTTAAGCTCTTGAGTTGATAATTGGTTAACGCAATCTTCGAGATTCGTTGGTTCTTCTTTTCCAACAGAGCGAACAATGGTGCTGGCAATTCTGCGTACTGCTCACAGAACTGTTGTACGTTTCCTGTTAATCCGAGATAGCTGTGAAGCTGTTCTTGCATTCATGGTATCGGCCAATCACGAATGGGCTGCATCTTGTTTGATCGATACGAACACCGTTACGCCCAATGAAATCACCAAGGCACAGAATTTCTTCCTCGCAGGACACACACTTGGATAACTTGACATACATCCTGTCCTTCTTTAGGATCTCCAATACGTCACGTAAGGCTTCCGGGTGTGTGTTGATGTCATTCGACTTTGTGAAGATGTAAATGTCGTCATAGAATAAGCGTGTTTGGATTAACCCCTTGAAAAATGATGATGTCAACCGATGCATCATTGCTGGTGCATTGCTGACACCCATGGGTAACACCACATACTCGTACAACCCCCTTGGAGCTTGAAATACTGTATACTTGCTGTGGTCTTGCTTCATCCGCACTTGATAGTATGCCGACATCAAATCCAAACGCGAGAAATAGTATGCATCTATCACACTGTCGAAAACATCTTCTTTCCGCGTCATCGGTACACTCTGTCGAATCGTATTGTTGATGAGATACCGGTCATGGACGATTCGCCATCCGATTTAATCCCTTGGAAATCATGTCTCGCACCCATTTGTCAATCTCTACTATTTGCTTTGGTTAGAGTTTCCACTGCTGTCGATACATAGCAACCTTTGGGTCTACTACGTCGATGCGATGTTCGATATCTTCCTCCATCGATAATCCGTCGGGTAACTCCGGCATGATCACACTATCCTTGGTGTCTTTTAGCACCGAAAGGTTTGAGTTGGGTTTGAATGAATCCCCATCGGATTGTAGAGATCGCGTGGGCCTTTTCCGTTCCAACATTGTCCAGTTTGTCGTTGCTTGATGTCGCGTTCAATCTCTTTAATTGTATCGTTCGTGAACACGATCATGAAATCGTGGTCGGGTTGGACCTTCGCAAGTAACCGCAGATATTTCCTCCGTTTATTCCTTGTGATGTACTTGATCTCAACTCCTTCCGAAACAACAACTCTAGAGTAAACATCACCTCTACTTGAGCATTCTTTCTCTCTCCCCGAGAGAGATTGTACACACCTCCAGTGGATCTTTCAGCAGCTACCACATCGTACTCCGACTAAGCGAGGACTCGCCACTCGTTATATTTGTCCGAACCCAGTCGCACGTATCCTTCTGTCCTCGGTAGGTCCCCTCTGGGGACCCACAGCAAGAGAGGTAGATGCACCGGGCACGTGACTAAGCGGTCCGAGATGTTCGTCACCCGTACTCGCCGTGGACGGCCTCGCCGAAACTCCACTACCTTCGGTATTAGATTAAGTATACTTAGTTCACTTAGTATAGATAACCTAAATAAAGACTTGATTAAGACCCTTTTTGGTAGAAATGAGAACTGAATTTGAATGTTAACTTTGGCCTTGCCTCCTAAACTGATATCTATAAAAAGGGGACCTGCCAACGAGTGGTTGGCAGAATCTCTGTCCTATTGCATGCTCCTTATTGGCAGATATCTATTGCTTTCTGCCAATAGTAGTGCTTTCTACTATGAATGGTGACCACACTGCATAAGGCCCACCCGAATGTATCCATTAGTGCGTGTTGCACTAATGTGGAGGTTGCCGAATGTGTAGCCCCGCTACAGGGCTCCCCGGCTCCGCGAGCCACAACGAAGAAGCACCCGCCTCAGCACCCACCACTGCGCTTGAACCTGCTCCCGTGGAGGATGCTTCGATCCCCAGGTCGGATGTATCGTCCGACGCCCGCAAAAGCGGAGAACTTCCTGAACCCCAGCGACTCCCAGGACCCGAAGAGCTCCGCGAGCGCTACACCGCCTGCCAGGGCTCCCCCGGAGCGGTCGCCGCCACCAGAAGACGGCCCTGACCCGGTGGACTACGAGGTGTCAGAGCCGGATCAAGACCGCGAGCAAGGGGAGGTCCCAGACCCTAACTCGTCGCCGCAGCTCACTGAGCAACAACGCGTAACCCATCCGGGCACCGTCGCCGCTGTCGCTCGCGTGGAGGCTCGAGCTCGGCGCCAGTCACCTCGAGACACTGCGTCCACTGTCGAGCCGGAGCAGCAGATCATCACGAATGCTGGTGTCGACGAGGGAGTTCCACCGGGACAACTGCAGCCCGACAACCGAAGGCATCTCAGTGAGCGTACCCAACACGAGGCTGCGCAAGTCGCCGGCACTAAGCGTGAGGCGTCAACCCCGCGGAACCGCGAGCAGCTACTTGCATTGCGATACTGGACGCTCGACGAATATCGCGAACACCTTCGGCTGAGCCGGCGTCCTGGTCCTGGGGTCTCGCAGTGCGGCAAGTTCCCCGTCATGCTCTGGGATGACGCTGGATTAACTCGCCAGACGAACGAATGGGAGTTCGGAGACTGGCTCCGTTTCTTGGGCTACGCCTCTCCCGAGTTCCTGGCTTCGCCATATCGGATCGACTGGCTCAGCGGCGTCTTCGCTTTCGCATGGCAAAGATGGTCGCTGATGGCCAACGTCAGTCCCGGTTCTTCGATCGGCACATGCCCACCCCGCCTGTCAACCTCGAAGAGGTAATCCAGAAGATTCAAAAGTCGTGGTAGTCGCAGCCGGTAGAACCTCGAAATGTTCTCGGCCGCGTTAGCGCCGACCGGCTACGTGGGCCTGCTCAAACGCGGCCACGAGGTCGGCGCAGTCCTCCTCGAGGCGACTCCCTGGCTCCCATGAGCTATCGCTATCAGGGTAGCCGCGCCACTTCATCAGATACTGGTAGTTCCCGCTACGCCCGCGGCCCTCAGTATCTTCTCGACATGGAAGTAGGGGACACCCCCAGTACCAAGAAGCGGAGGCGGAGCTCGGTGGAGAGGCTGATCGAGACGCTCCGCGTCGCTGGCCGGGACCGCTTGGTGATGATCTGCCTGCCTCAAGCTCCGAGAGTCGGGGTGGCCTGCTATCGGCCGTGGAAAGCTGTCAGCGACTTCTGGATGCCCAGCGGGCTGACTTGGTGACGCTGCGTGGGCGTCTCCAGACTGTCGAGTCATTCGCTGACGCTGGTCGCGAAGTTCCCGAGGACTTGCGTCGCCTGCGGCACCGTGTGCAGGGATTGCCTGAGCAGGTGGACCACCTTGGTCGAGAGCTGGATCGGGTGAGTTGCCGGCTGTCGCAATCCGAGGGGATCGTCGGGGACGTGCGGCATTCCTTGTCCGAGCATCTCGGCTGGATCCGGACGCTCTACTCGCGTGTTGGTACCTTGAAGGACCGCGACGCGCGCCGCCAAGCGGATCATGTTGCTCGATCCGCCCCAGCCCTGGCTCCTGCGAAGGAGGAACAGCTGGAAGTGATGGCGAAAGCCCTTCGTCAATACTCGGCGGGGCAGAACCCGAGGGGGCGATCGCCGCAGCCGGATGGTAAGGCTTAAGCAGCCCAACGTAGAACGTCGGGTGCGTGGCCATAGCGGATGGCAAATCCAGAGTGTACGCATGGCCATGGACCCCGATAACCGTAAACGGACCGATGAAGCGAGGACGCAGTTTCGTGCTGCCGACCGCGGATACCGCAGCAATAGGCAGGGTTTTGGCATTTAATAAGACTTGGTCTCCCACTTGAAACACCTGAGTGTTAGCTCGCCCATGACGATCGCTTTTTTCTTTCTGACGGTCTTGAGCCGCCGCCATAGCATCGCGAACACGCTGTCGGACAGCTTCACCAGTCTCGATGAATGAGAGCAGATTCCGTTTGACGGACGTTCTCAGGCCTTTGAGACCCCTTGGGTCATCGGCATTAGCCTCTCCCCCGCCCAAATTCGAAGCCGGCGGCAACGTCAGTGGCGTACGCGGGTGCCGCAGCCCGTTCATATAGAACGGAGTGAAGCCCGTGGACGAATGCACCGCATTATTAAGAGCCAACTCCACTTGTGGAAGCAGCGTGCTCCACTTAGTGGGTTCTGCAGCGCAGACACTGCGAAGAGAGTCTTCCAGCACTCTGTTCACTCGCTCTGTCTGGCCGTCGGTCGGAGGATGGTCCGCTGTGGACATGTCCAACCTTGTGCCTAGAACGCGGAAAAGGTGTTGCCAAAAATGGGACACGAACCTTGGGTCTCTGTCACTCACGAAGGCCTCAGGGAGGCCGTGGTGTCGAAAGACATTATCCGCAAAGAGCTAGGCCGCCTGAGGCGCAGTCACGCTCTTCCGCACAGCGGCCAGTCGCACCATCTTGCTGAGACTGCACCCAAAGACCAATATGCCAGTGTGGCCGCGCGCGTCGGCGGGGAGCTCGAAGATGAAGTTCATGCTCACGGAGCGCCAGCAATCCACCGGAACCGGCAAGCTCATCAAAGGAGCGGACGCCGAGGGCGCGGGCTTGACACGCGGACACGTTTCACATGTCTGGACGTTCTTACGAATCCATTTATACATGTGGGGCCACCACAAGTTGCGGGCCACAGACGTATCCGTCTTATCCGCCCCAGATGACCTCTAAGCGGCGTGTCATGAGCCTCATAGAGGACACGATGACGCAGGTTCTCGTCGTGGGGACGACTATTCGAGGCTCGTCGCCGCCATCTACTTGGTAGTAGAGCAAACCTTCCACTACTGAGTAGCGGTGCAGACGTGAGCTCTGTCGCGCCGTGAGCTCGACTGTCTTGTTGGGAACGCTCAGCGCCTCCACTAGATCTGCAAGGTCGTCATCATCGGCATACGCCTCGCGAATAAGCTCATAGAGCGGTGACGCGAGGTAGGTCAGATGCGACAACTCATAATCTGGTCGCCGAGAGAGCGCGTCTGCGAGGACATTCTGCTTTCCCGACTTGTACTCCACCGCGAGGTTGAACTCGGCAAAGACGGAAAGCCACCTCGCCATGCGCTGAGAGAGGTGAGGCGACGACGTCGCCGTCCTCAACGAGGCATGATCTGTGTAGATCATAAAGGGTTTCTGACATAACAGGTGCACCCGAAACTTGACCAAGACATACTTCATCGCCAAAAATTCTTTGTCGTGGCCAGGGTAGTTCTTTTCTGCCGCCTTCAGTTGACGCGACTGGAAAGATACTACCCGCTCACGGCCCTCGGCATCAACCTGTAACAGGGCACAGCCATCGGCAAAATCGGATGCATCGCATACCACACTGAAGAGCCGATTCTCATCAGGTAAAGCCAAAATTGGAGCGCTTTGGAGGCTGCTCATAATGGCTTCAAAAGCCTGCTGAGCTTCCGAGGTCCACGACCACACGGCATCTTTCTTGAGAAGATTCGTCAGTGGCCTTGCCATATCGGCGCAGTTGGCACTGAACTTGTGCAAATAATTGGCCAGACCGAGCCATTTACGCAGGTCCTTCTGCGAGACGGGTACCGGCCACTGTGCGATGACGCACACCTTCTCCAGGTCCGCACGGACACTGTCCTTCCCAAGGAAGCAGCCCAAAAAGGGGATCTCTTCGGCCCCGAAGATGCACTTGTTGATGTTCGCATAGAGTAGATTCTCACGCATGCACGAGAGCACCTCACGGAGGTGGCCGAGAGGGGCCTCGACGGCAGTCTTGCCTTCAGATACACGGCTGTACACGAAGATGTCGTCGAAGTACGTCTGTACGAAGTGCCGCATCGGTCGGGCGAGCTGCGTCACGAGTCGATTAAACGTGGCGGGTGCATTGGACAGCCCCTGGGGCATCACCAACCACTCCCACAGCATCCCGCTGGGCGTACTTACTGCCGTAAGCGGAATATCGGACTCGCGCATTAGGAGCTGATAATAGCCGTCGACCATGTCGAGCGCACTAAAGACCGTGCATCCGGCCATGTTGTTTTGCAACACATCCTTTCGCGGGATAGGCGTCGCCGCCGGAATGGTGGCCGCGTTCAACTTGTTGAAGGCGTGCACCATGCGCCACTTCCCGTTGGGTTTGCGCACACAGAACGTCGGGGACAAGTGTGGCGACTTTGATTCACGCACCATGCCCGCGGCATGCTTCGCCGCGAAGAAGGCGTCGATGACGTCGACCTGTTCCTTCGGAGGCGGCCACTGTCGCGTGGTACAATACTTTGTACCAGGCACTAAATCAATCTCATGCCGCACACCCCGATCCGGGGGAAGAAGCGAGGGTGGGCCGTCGCTAACGAATCCGAAAACTCCTTCAAAAGTGGGTGATACGGATCCGAGGGATCCTTCAAAATGGCAGCGCCATATCGCGTCTGCCTCCTAGAGGTTCGTTTGTCCTCCAAACCTTCGGAGGCCATGATTGAGGAGGGGTTGAGCTCCATAGAGTCACCTTCTGGGCGAAGTAGAACCACTTCAGCCAACTCCCCCGCCTTGAGAGAGTCCAAGAACTCGACATAAGAAAGCTCCTCGAACTCAAGTAGCTTCGCTACCGTCGGCAAGGAAGTCAGCACCTCCCCTACCTTGGGTTCGCCCGTAAAGACGTCGAGCACGTGAGAAACCCTGTCCTCAGCCGCGGAAACCGCATCGCGGCTAGACGCTTCTGCCTTAGGCGTGTTTGTGACTTTGTCACCCTGATGGTCTTACTAGTGGGAGCCCTTGCTCGACCACCTCTGGTTGCGCGAGCACAAGCTCCAGCGTCTTCCGTCGCGCGAGCTGAACCAGCTACAACGCCTTGCGTAGTGGGGGCTCCGTCTCGACCACCCTTGTTTGCACGAGCAACAACTCCAGCGCATTCTTCGACGTGGGCTGAACCAGCCACCACGCTTTGCGTAGGGGGAGTTCAGACGCTATCACCCCTTCCTGCGCGAGCTGCTGCAGCGTCCGCGCCTTGAGTCGTCACTGTCCCTTGGACAAATGCAACTCGGTTGCAAACTGCAGAACCCTGCCCTCCCATCGGGGAGGTATTAGGATCTTGCGGATCTTCTCCACCACCTACTTCGGGCTCCCGCGCCCTTGGAGACGATACCGTTGGCATTTCCAGGACTTCTGAAAACCCGGCAAACTACCGCTCATCTCGTGGCACACGGTGCTCATGCACAAGCCCATCTCGGGAAGAGGAGGGGACATGACCCACCAGGGCTCTGTCCGCGAGGGAGTTGTGGGTAGCACCGGTGGTGCGACTACGCCAATCTATCCACGGCTCGTGCTTAGCCAGCCAAGTCATGCCGAGGATAAGATCGTATCGATCATCCATGTCCAAGACAATGAACGGTTCGACCGAGTCGAAGCCGTCAAACTTCACGTTTAAGGGTATGGTAACCTTGCGAGTAGACACGCTGGAGCCAGTCGCTAAGCGAACAGATTCATTGGTATTGCTCTTATAGGCTTCTAAAGCACTAGCATACAATGCATTGTTCTTAGCCACACTGGCTTTCGTCGCAAAATTAAACGACGCTCCTGAATCGATCAGGACCGTCATCGGTTCCGGATACTCTTTCACGCTGGCAGTGACGACCACGAGGTTAGACCGCGCGGCTGCCACGGAGAGACACAGAAGTGTCGTCCCAGGGACTTGCTCCTTTGGTGAGACTGGTGAGGAACTCACCTTCCTCGAAGAGGAGCGAAGTCTCCTAGCAGGGCGCCCCGCCCCTACTGGGAGTCGCCGTTTTCCGACTCCGTCGCCTCGAGACTATTGATAGCCGGACGCACCGAGTGCTTATTGTCGCGTGTCGTCTTCCACGGGTTGGTGGTGCAATTCCGACGGAAGTGACCAGGTTGGTTACAACCGAAACAGCGGCCACCCGCACGTTAAGTCCGCTGCGGGCGTGCCGATTCGGCAAGAGAGACCTCCATCGGAGTGGGACCCTCGCTCGCTTCAACATGATGTGTGTGGCCTTGTGCGGAGCGCACACAGTGATCCTCAATCATGGCAATGTGGACCGCCTCATTAAACGTTTTCGGCTGGGGTCGGAAGAGCTCTGTCCGAATCGGACCGGTACGGACACCGTCCATGAAGACCGTCATTTTGACGACCTCGGAGAGGGGTGCGCCGGCCATGGCGGCTTCGAGGTTATGGAGCTCCATGACGTAGTTTTGAAGCGACCGTTTGTCTTGCTTGCATCGCAAGAAATTGGAGCGGTGACGATACGCCACATTGGCAAGGAGGAAGGTGGAGCGTAGCTCCTATTCCATGAACGACCACGAGATGAAGTACCCCGGAGTAGCCGTATCATGGGGCATGGCCCATGCGCGCGCACGCCCTCCAAGGTTGGACAGCGCGAACGCCACCTGAGCCCGCGCGTCGTAGATCTGACCTGCGCTCAGCGCAATTTCGATCTCGCGAACCCAGAACACGAAACTGTCGGAGTCTTTACCATCGAACGTCGGAACCGACATCTTGACGGGTTTCGTCGTGGTTGGGCGCGCAGCGAACGAGGCTGAGTTCGTGGCGGACGCCTGTACCGCACTCTGTGCCTCAGCTCGCACCGTCGCACGAGCGGCTTCCTACGCAGCAGCGCTCACGTGAGCAATCAGCGATGACTCGTAGTTGTCGAAGCGTTCCACGCGCGCCTTCTGCTGCTCCGCCGAGAGGTTGGGAAATTCAACGAAGGCTGCCTCGCCCAGGAGGCTGACCATCTTCTCCAGCGTCGCCCAATGGGCATCCGTGACATGAGGAAAGACCTGCCTGGTCGGCAACCGACTCCCTGAGTCTTCCATATCCAGTGAGACCTTGACTGTAGATAACCGCGTCGGTCGCGGGTTTGACTACAAGTGCTTCCAAGTGTGACGGGAGTCACACGCACCGTAGCGGTAAGGAAGCGTAACGCGTTTACCTGGGCAGACGCCGGGCGTCACTGCACTTCCGTATGTAAAAGGCCTGGCCTTCGCGGTCGCTATTGGTACCCGGTACCAATCGACTTACACACTCCAAGGTTAGATGTTAACTGACTGTATTAATAACACTCCGTTTTAGGTCGCTATCTACTACTTTCTATCTATATAATGAATCCTTGTTCATCTTGAATGACTGGCCTGAGAGACCCCTAACCTCTTAAGTATGGCCGACACTTCGGTCAGGAATATGACAACTCGGGGACGCCCCCGACGGAATATTATATTCGGAAGTCCGGGTGTGTCACACACAGCTGGTGTCAGACACGAAGGAGAACAATCGGTCCCTGACTGTCAGATCTCCTTCATCCGAGAAAGCGGAGGGCCCGGCCCGCGTGGCCCCGTTACAGTACCTGTCACTCAAACGCGGTAAATGTGAATCTTGTCAAACCGGGCCAATCAGGAGGCCTGATGGCATTTCACCCGAAGGTTCAACACCGTTAGACCTCGGCGCGGAGCTTTCCGTGCCCGGTCGAATTCCAACACCTGATTCCCCTGTCACTCAAAGTCCTCCACTGTCGTCCGCAGTCGCAGGCTGTTCTCCGCCACCGCACACTTCCCCCCACCGTTCTTTGCCGTCCTCCGCCACTTCCGTCTGCAACCGCTGCCCCCCGCTACCGCAAACTTCACGCCATTCCCCGCCGCTGCCTGCTAGCCACCGTCCCCTGCCACACTCATCTGCCAACCGTTCCCCATAGCATGCCACCAACCGTCCCCCGCCACACGCGGTGACCCGCCACCCCCCACCGCTCGAAGTCCTGCACGGTCCACCACCGCCACCTTCCACCCACCGCCGTCCTCGCCACTCGAAGCCCTCCGCCGCAGCCGAGCTCCCGCTCACCACCATCGCCTCCCGCCCCCAGTTCACGCTGTGTCTTGTGAATTGATCCCGGTGTAGAACACACACGAACCAATTGGCATTTGACCAATAACTGCATCGCTCAACATAAAATGCATTTCTACCAATCATGGTGCTGTAGGCAAGTGTCGGCCGATGTCGGCACCGTCACGCTATGGAAGAATATCACAGACCTCCACAAGAATCGGCAATGTGCCGAGAAATAGTTTTCTGAAGTACCGGATTTAGCCGACTCGTCACTAAACGAAAAGCTAAGTAACGATGAGTAAGCTCAAGCCAAGCGTATCTGGTAAACCACCCTTGCGCAATACACTGTTCCAGCCAGCCCACGCGATTACGTATATGGACTAGTTGTTGCGATGAGAGATACCCGTGGTGTTGTCTGCTCTGTTCGCTGTCAGTTCTGTCAGTTCTTTGGAAGAGAGGAAGCAACGGGGAGGGAAGCGGGAACGGACGCAAAATACCAAGTTTTACAAGGAACCCTATCAACCCCAGAACTACGCCGACCATAACAGTAGTAACGTGGGTAGCGTACAATGCGCTAAGTGATGCAGGCATCCTGTACTTCGTCTGTGGTGTGCGGCCCATCAGATGAATCTCGTGATGAGAGCGGCCTATACCATTGTTGGCGATGGCGATTTCGTCAGAAAGACCGAGGGTCTCATTGTTCACCTTCGCATCAGAAGAACTTGATAACGGAAATGGGTGGTGCTGCAAGAAAAATGGCAAGTAGATGGCTGTACATGGGAAACGCTTTGCGTTGGATTCTACAGCACCACATCAGACTTGCCGAACCTTTCGACCAAAGTGTCAGCGAAGCTGCGCAGATTGTTGCACCGTCTGTGATACCGGCTACACTAGCTCGTATCCCTCCGCGTGAGTTTGTGAGCGATTTTCTGGATACCCGCCGTAGTCATTTGCCGAAGTTTTGGGATCTAGCTCAAATCGAAGCTGTTGAAAGCGCGAATCGAGAGTTGTGCGAAGCCAACATGCTAAACGACTCTGTCAAGGCAGTTCTTGAACGAAGAAAACTATGAAACCAACTTCAACGACGTATGGATGCACTCCAGGTGGCCACAGCGCCGCGCACTTTTTCGCGTCTTTGACGGTTCTGCTGTGGGCTAGCAACTGTATTCGCCAACACAGCATCTGTGGAGTCGGATTTCTCTATTCTCAAGTGGGAGTTAAGCGACCGTCGCACGGCATTGACTTCACTACCACTAGATGGCATTTTCCAGGCGAAACAGTTTGATCTTTTCAACAAACTCTAGATAAACTCAATCGAAGTAACTCTATAACGGCATAGTACCAGAAAAAAAGATTATGAGGATGCCGATATATAGCTAATTTTGACAATTGCCCATACTTCGGAGGATATTCAATATCATCACTTATCGGGCCGTACTTAGGAAGGCTACTACAAAATCCTAGGTGAATTGTGCAAATCATCGGACCGCATATCAAGTATAGTATTTCAAGTCAAAATGCGATTGATTGGAGCTTTGATTGGTCCTAACTTTGTGACGGATGCCACAAGCGAGAGCAGCGAGCCCCCGCCTGCGGTTTGACAGTCCGTGTGCGTAGCGTGTTGGAATGCGTATCTACGACCTGGTGCAACGGGAGTTGAGAAGAGTGCTGAGAAACAAGGAGACCAGGTCTTGTATGGGACAGGTGTTGAACCCGTGAGTGTTGGTAGGAGCTCTGGTAGTGAGAAGCTAACGCTCAGATCATTTCAGTCTTCATTTGATTCTTCGTGGGCCACAAGGTGCTCGGAACGGGTGCACGTTCCAATATAGCGCGCGGTTGAAAACCCAGGGCCGAGCAGTGGTCTGTGAGGCAAGCGTTGGCGACGGGTGTGAGCCGCAACGGGCTTAGGGTTCTGTCCTTACGAGCGCAGCGAGCCGTCAGGGTCCGGGAACCGCGCGGAGCGCGGAGAGCGCAGCTGGGTGACTGTTGATGGGTGACATCCCTCCTTTTGGACTGGCTACGCTTAGGGGGTAGGGGGTCCGAAGGTCCGATATTTTATGGTACATGGACGATGCTCAAGCTGCCGACTTCGATTGTCTTCTAGAACTAGAGGCGTTGCTGAGCCTGGGAGGTAGACTTCGTGAGAGGTGTCGTGTGAAGGAACGGTATTCAACTGTTTTATTACCATCGAGGCTTCCAATCCCCGTCCAAGCGACCGAAAACTGGAGCGTCTGGAATCTTGGAGCCCATTAGTGGGGGTTAAAATTAGATTTTTAGTGGTGACTTTATGCTTGAAATCACCGGTCATTAGAAATATGGAGGTCCATTTCAAGCATAAATCATCACTAAAAATCTCATTTTGACACCCCTATTTTATCCAATCATCTTTCCCTCCTTGCACTGGTGCATTTCATTTTTGCACGAAAGTTGACTGAGTTGTCCTCAATTAATCCCTCGTGGGCTTCCCAATAGCTAGCTTTCGCTACCTACCTCCCACTATTAAACTAGCCGAGGAGAAGCAGCTATTGCATTGTGCCTATCTGGGTTCTTACTTCCAAAAAAGACAAGTTCGCGCCAACTAACCCGTCACTTCTCCGAACAAATCGTAACCGGGATGCACCAAGCTACCTGATGATACTGTGCCAACATTTCCAGCGATAGAATTATTGTATAGAACTGGTTTTGAAGGCTTTGTGGCCTTTGGCTCATTTGAGCCGACATGTGCAGCTGGGGGGAGGACATGTACGACATCTTTCAGGCGTACACGACGCTAACGAACTTCTACGTCGGTTTTTACCCGCTTTGTACAACCAACGGCGAAGAAGACCAACAACGCCAGAACACGTTGGCCGTGGAAAGCAAAAGAAGAGGCGCCTCTCTCAAGAGCGTTACCGCGAGCGCCGGCGCCTTCGCCAGCGAATGTCACTAGACGACCGCTGCGATGGTGACAGATCAGACGACGATGTCAGTCAAACGCAACTTCAGTGTAGCTCGCGAGAGAAGCAACTCGGTAGAAATGATTGATGATTTTACTCAGTGACTTTGCAAACTCGAATGTTGCCTGTCTGTCAAAACATATATTCGTGTGATTTGAGCTGCTTATTGCCCACTACATAACATGCGAGCCTGCATTTGAGATTTACGGAGGTAGTAAGTCATTTCTCAACAAAGTGCGATTTTTAGAATGTGGCCCCCCTTCGCAATTTGGCTTATTTTGTTGGCATTTTCTCGCTTATACGTGTACTTCTGCCCCATTTTAGCTCATTTTTTGCTGTTTTGAGATCTTCGACTCCCCCCCCCTATTTAGTACCAGTACTGAGTTACTGTGAGGTGATACCGCATTCCTCATGTCAAGGCATACACCCTGGTTCCGTGATAGAGACCGACATGTCGAGTTGGTTTGCTCTGAGTCAATCATGGGATAACTACCGAGCTCATGTTGTACTGGGCAGAAGCCGGCATGGCCCATGGGCGACCTGGTAGTCTGCGAATGGAAATGCACAAGTACGTGTTTACCATGTAGGATAATCTTTTCCGGAAAAGGCTATATCAAAGCAGATGCATCCAACCCCACTATATCGTGGATCTCGGCTTCAGCTAGACTCTGATCAAAACGTTTGACTAAGCTGCGTGAGCGCCTCTTTCCTTGCATCCGCTTCTCCACCCAGGTGGGATAAAGAGGACGAATTGCGTTGTTGCTGCTTCGCTCTGTAGTTCACCTGAGCTAGTCGGCGCTTTTTCTTGAGCCTGTTGCCAATGTGAAAGAGCTTGTCTTGTGCCTGTCTGTACCGTTCTCCACTGCCAAGACGGAGAGAACAGTGAGCGATGTGCGCGTTGGTCAACCCCACACACAGTTGAAACAAGTCGTCGTATATAAATAGATCCCGCGCTAGTCGGTACTTATTGGCCCTAATGCGCCAAACCCGGGAGAAAGGCAAACGTAATACGAAGTACATACTACAGTATCAACCCCGCACACACGACCTCCTTCGAACTACAACTGCCCACCCACCCCTTCCTCCGGGGACCCTCAAACCCGGGTCCCCAAAATCCCATCAGTCAAATAACCGTCCCTTCATGTTTACGCGGTGGCATACCTGTACCTGCGGTCACTCCGCACCTACTCTGCTGGTATACATCTTCGTAAAAAGGCTGAGAATCTCGTCCTTTGGCCCTTGCTCCGTTGTTAAGGCTACACTATGTGGGATACCAAGCATTTTCCTGATACTGATTGGGGTTTCCCCGCGGTCGATCCATAGCTGGAGCTGATACTTCTGCATTGTTTCGGCCAGACTCTTAAGGTCCGGAATTTGCTTCATCGATTCAAAAACGATTGCCAACTTTTCGTCTGGTACTTTAGTACGCAGCAGCGTGTACATATCGTATTCAGTGAAACTGCCCCCACCATATTTTGCCCTATACGTCTTAACAAATCGGAACCATTGAACGGTCCTCTTGCTGCGGTCAATTTTCTTCCAAGTGTTGTAGACTATGTCAAAAGTCTTGAATAGGTCCTTTGGGTCTTTACGCATCATGAACCAGATTTTCTCAGACAGTTTCATGTCAAACTTCTGCAATTTCCACACCTTGTTGTCTGCTTCTGCTAGTCTTGACACCCATGCTCCGTCGGGCCCCCTTTCTTCTCGATAATTGGTGTGCGTGTAGCTGGTGTCGTCTACAGTTATGGGCCCGGCAGATGTCAAAAGCCGGTTAGAAATGTCAGCGTGATGGCGCATGGTAGCAACGACGTTAATGTTGCCCACGATTACGACAACAGTCAAGAACAGTAGGCCTTGCGTCGAATTCATGCTTCTTGAAAAGTTATGCTTCGTCTTGGCTCTGGCGAATTGAGAAATGCGAGGAGCTGCCGGGCTGCTGGGCGTATAGCACATGTCACATCCAGCAAAATGTCGCATCCGACACTGGCAAACAGCCAATCAAAATGAAGCAGTCGTGTCTTTCAAAAGGAATTGTCTTGTCCGACATTAAATTGGTGGACAACAAAGTGCGGCACTTCGGCTGGACACAGCTAGACTAGCGGTATTGAATATGCTGATGTTTAAGTGCTTCATACCCTGATTTAACGTATACTGCGTGTGGGCGCATGTACAGCTACAGACAGGACTTCGTTAGATCTCTTTTGCACGACGGGGAGGTTCTCGGGGTAACCCCTCCATCCTGAATTCGATTCTGGTGGCGGTTCCCCCTGGTGGCGGTTTCCCCTTATTTTGACTTTTGTCCCACAATGAGGTCTCATGATTTGTAAGCCATTTGTCATTTACCTGTTTATTATGATGTGATTCTGAATATTGATACAGAGAGGTATTTATCACATGCTAAATATAGCTGCTGGATATGACATTTGCTATACGGTATTCTCAGGGAAGATTGTGCCCAGTGTATACCACAATCAATATTTGTTTATGCTCAGCCGGAGCAAACTTATCGTTTTTATATTAATATTGTGCTGGGAATACATGTACCTCGTTGGAGGCTACGGACAGCCCGCGTAAGCGTAACCTGGGTCAACATGTGTGCAACATTTACACAGGGCTAATCGTATTGCGTAACCAGGGTCAACCTTCGTCTAAGAAAAGCGGTGTACAAATTACTGTGTGTACTTAGTACTGCGAATACGGTAAGTATTACCAGTGGTAGATGGTGAACCTATCCAAGGTGCTCATCCCGAGATAGAATCCTTGTCGACCAACTTTTGTCGATCGTAACCATGCCCTTGCGCCTGATAGTCGATGCCTGCTGCGAATCACTTTCGTATTTGAGTTCCAGCTACCCAGGCATTCCTCTACCATGCGTGGCCACACTGCTAATTGCAACTGCATTACTCGCAACTGCCAACGCAGCCCCGGAATTCAATATCAACTCGCCAGCTTTCAATCCTTCGCTTATTGCTGCCCATCATGACGTATCAGCCCAAAGGTTATTGAGGGTCCACTACACGGGAGAAGCGAAGAACAACGAGGAGAGAGGAATCAGCACTTTCGTCGAGAAGGCCAAGTCGATCCTATCGTCCTCAAAAATATCAGAAAAAACGCTGGAACGCTGGGTCAGGAACAAGAAGTCGCCAGGCAAGGCCCTCATCCGACTAAAACTGCACAAGACGGGTGGCAAGCTCTTCGAAAACCCGCAGTTTAATACGTGGGTCGCCATCGTGAAAAGGACCAACCCGCATAATCCAGAAGCAGCAATGATGTCGGCGTTAATGGGTCGCTACAGCGACGACGTTCTGTCACAGGCGATCATTGCAGCTAAAAAGGTGCCGGGGACGAAGGACCTAGCTAGCAAATTGCAGATCGAGCAGACGGTCGCTTGGCTAAAGAAGGGTAAATCGTCTGATGATGTATTCAACTTACTCCAGCTCAAAACCGCTGGCAAACAAATCTTCGACAACCCGCAATTCACAGTGTGGACCAAATATGTCGATGATTTGAGCAAGAACGATGCTGATAAGGCTGATTTGACGATGTTATCGACTTTAGGGGCTCACTACAGTGACGACGTGATCACGAAGATGATACAACGTGCCAAGAAGGTCCCATCGACGGAAAGTATTGCGATGAAACTGGAGAATGCGCAGCCACAATACTGGCTATCCAAGAACAAGACCCCCCTTGATGCTTTTACAACATTTGGACTTAAAGCCGACGAGAGTCTGCTTACCAACGTCAAGCTAAATTTGTGGGTAAAGTATCTGGACGATTTTAACACTAAGAACCCGAAGCAGAAGACAACGATGGTCCAGATATTCACGACAAAATACGGTGAGGAAGGTCTATCACAAATGCTCAAGAAAGCAAAGGAGGTCGGGACGACCGAGAAAATGGCCTTCGACCTGCAGAAAGCTCAGCTCGTCCGCTGGACGGCAAACAAGACCCTAAACTTGTTTTCAAGTTGCTGGGTGCAGCTGGAACGCCGCACAACAGCAGGGAGAGAGCACTGTTCGCGAAATACCTGAAAGACTACAACGCGAAATTCGTGAATACTGCAACATAAATTGACACCGCTGTACGTACAGGTCTCTACAGCTCTGGCGATAATAATGCTTAGCGTTGGGAACGAAGTTTTTACCGAGCAGGGGCACCACCCTTCAGCAACGGTTTGCTCAGATAATATTCACATGTAAATTCGCGTGGCCAGAAGAACGCATGAGCTCTGCTTCCGAAAACTCCCTTGAGTTGTGCCATAGGACTACAGTAGAGCTAAGCGTACATTTTGTTTCAAACGCGATACTTTGCTAGAGAAGCGAGCTAATCGTACATCTGCATTATGTTGTACTGTACCGATTCCTTTCCCAAATTGAACAGTACTTCCACCAGAACGGGGTCTAGTACAACATCTACGCCCACCACGTCGTGCTGCTATTGCTTGGAGATTATGTCCACCGAGGACTACACGCAAGCACTTCAGTGAAGTGACTTTACAGCAGGCAAATTCGCATCCAGCGCGATCAGCCAGCGCGATCAACCATGTACCGGAAAAGTCGTATTGATAGAGCACCAATTTTCTATTGAAGAATGCAAGGTGCTCTATCAATCCGACAACTACGGCAGCACTACGATATGGCGATAATCCGTTCTAAAACACGGTGAAATTCCTTCCTGATGAGTCAAAACACGGCGGCAAACGACTGATCAACGTGCGCCACTAGCCAACCAGACTTCCAAGACCAACTGCATCATGCCCCGCAAACGCATCCCTACCCGCTACACCAACCGGTTCAAGGCACGCGCCGTCGAGGACTGGCGAGAGGCGAAAGCCCGTGGAGTAAGCCGCGTAGAGTTTGCCAAGTCCCGAGGATTCCCCCGTCCATCTCTGCAGAACTGGGAGCGCAAGTACTCTCGTCTCGCCAAGGAATCTCAGCGCCAGCCTCGCGCGAGCGCCTACCTGCCTCCTGTGGCGTCGCGTGCCTCCCGTCTGACTCTTATCGGCAGCGGCCGCAAAGCCGAGACCACACCCATTGAG
>BSXT01000746.1:0-12612 GCA_030267785.1 Phytophthora fragariaefolia | reverse complement strand
CATTATATTGACGACCCGCATAGAATAGGATGGCGTGGCGATATTCCGGAGGATATGCGTACATAGAACCGGTTACAATGCGATATACAGGCCATAGTATACAGTAGTGCTCGCGATTGGAATTGGAATTGCATATACAAGACTGCTGTACCGGATAGTAAACCATAGCCTAGGCTGGGTCGTCGCCCGATATAGGATATCAACACGATAGGTAAGCAGATAGGAGTACATCGTACAGTACGATATACATAATATTGGATAGTATGTACCTACGCAGGACTTATGGGAACCTATTGAACGACTATGGACGCGAGCTCATAAACGCTGAATAATAGGATTGTCTGGCACGACGAGAGTGACACAAGTATGGGTGTTCTCATAGTTAGACGGACGATATTAGAGAATCGACTGCGGTCGCGTGGAATGATTCGACGATCGAAACATACGATGATTCATAATATAAGATGGGTGAGGCGCGGGGGTTATGCCACTCATAGCATTCGTACAATTACGCGGTTCTATGATGATACATTTTGGTGCGAATGTTAGCGACACAAATTGGAACGCATACTCTAAACACGATAGGCCTCCATATTAACCATTTTTAGCGAATCAAAAAGCATTGATCTGATAATAGCATCTTTTTTTTCAAAACACAAGGATATTTTTTGGGGGTTGTACAATTTTTTTTCGTCCAATCAGGACTTTGCCGGTTTTCACAGTTCGAGGAAGTTTAATACAGAGGATGTCATTAAGTGTGCCGGCTTTGTAAGTCGTTGTCTTTACATCCGTGTGCTCGCGTAGCATGAAAGTGCAAGGTGTACAAGAAGTATCTAGCATAACTGCAATTATGAAGATCGATAGGTTTACATTAAGACAATCTGACGTAGTGATACAAAACGCTACGTAAAATAACTTTACTTTTGGTATGAATAAGAAAACATACTTAAGAAAACATACTAAGTAAATAATATTCAAACTATTTATGAAAACTATTGATAACGAAACACAAAAGCCCACCGGAGGGAAGCGGAGGTGGGCCTGCCCTGTAGTGGAGCGAGCTGGCACAGCGAGCGGAACGGTTTGGGACCCACCATAAATCCACCGCCGCGTAGCGGCGGCGCTCGGCTCTTGCCAGACAATCCTATTATTCAGCGTTTATGAGCTCGCGTCCATAGTCGTTCAATAGGTTCCCATAAGTCCTGCGTAGGTACATACTATCCAATATTATGTATATCGTACTGTACGATGTACTCCTATCTGCTTACCTATCGTGTTGATATCCTATATCGGGCGACGACCCAGCCTAGGCTATGGTTTACTATCCGGTACAGCAGTCTTGTATATGCAATTCCAATTCCAATCGCGAGCACTACTGTATACTATGGCCTGTATATCGCATTGTAACCGGTTCTATGTACGCATATCCTCCGGAATATCGCCACGCCATCCTAGTCTATGCGGGTCGTCAATATAATGTGCTATGCCGTCGTGGTGGCCCTCGACCAACTTATTTTTAGCCAATTGGTCATATCACGAAGTGCGATTTGGTGTGGACCACCCGACTCCAATATCAACCTATCGGTTGCCGAGTAGAGGACTGTCGGCCAATGCGGAGTCGTGGGCCGGTATAGGTTTAGTGCTATAGTTGGCCAGGCCATATCGCGTACCCGTCTATGTCCAGGTTGTGGGCGCCCAATCTGTGTTCAGCTTATACTAATCCGTATTATGGGGGAAGCGTACACCGCCCATCTCGAGCAACAGTGCGCAAAATAGGGAATGTAAGTTGAAAGTGCTCTATAAGTACGATTATGTAGTCCACATCACAATGATGTAGTCACATTCATATTGTGTAGAGAACATGGTACAATTTCAGCTAATGAGGTTGTTCTCGCTGTCGCTCGGCAGCGGAAGGGCCGATCGGGTGCCGCCTTCGTCGCGCTCGGCATCCTATTGTGTGGACCACAATAATGCACGTCACACTTCTAGGTACGACATGTGAAGCCCGGTTTGTGTCCATGCTCAGCTACCTCGACTGCTAGAGCAGAACTTACTCTAACGCAGCAAGGTTTGCGATGTTTCCAGGTTAGGTGCGTTTTAATGTTCACCACACAACTTTATGTGGACCACAAAGTGTATCCAGAGCCGCCTTCGCAACGCTCAGCAACGAAAAGTTGTTTTGGCCACTCAAGGCCGCCTTCGCTTCGCTCGGCAGCCAAAAATATTTTCGGCCAATCAAAAGTCCGGATTAGCGTCACACGAATGCGTTACTGACGGACATCACCGTACTCCAATTAGTAGTGTAGGACTAGCCGGGCGCCGCCGCTTCGCGGCGGTAGGTGGATGTTGGGTCCCAACCCGTTGCGCTCGCTCTTCCAGCTCGCTCCACTACTGGGCTGGCCCACCTCCGCTTCGCTCCGTTGGTTGTTGTTGGGGTTTTGTGGTATTTATTTTTTACGTACACGCATACACGGTGTCTATCACATTTATTGTCACTTACCCGTCTACCGTGCCTATCATGTTAATCGCGTCTATCGTTTGTATTGTGACTACCGTCTATCGTGTCCACAGTGTATATCGTGACTGCGATGTCGATCGTGTCTCTCGTTTCTATCGTGTCTACTGTATATATCTATCGTGTCCGCCGTCTGTCGTCTCATGAGGTTATTGCGTCTATCGTGTCTTCATGGTGATCGTGTTCAACGTGACTATCGCGTGGATCGTGGTTATCGAGTCTACCCTGCCCTTCGTGTCAATCCAATCGAGTGTATCTGTCGTGGCTACCATGGCTTTGCGTCTATCGTGTCTATAGTGTCTATCGTGTCTACCATACATGTCGTGCCTATCGTCCTCCGCCTATATCGTGTCTATCGTGTTTGGTGTGTATGTCGTGTCTAATATTGTGCAAGCCGTGCCTATTGTGTCCACCGTGCATCGCGTCTTTCGTTTTACCATGTCTATCGTCTATCGTGCCGTCGTGTGTGTACGCTTAACAACTGCCCAGTCCGCTAAACATTAGTGCTATAATTTGAACGTTAATGCTTTATGTTTGGTTATGGCAACCGTTGCCCTGGTTAATCGTCTGTACGCTATATACTTACACTACGTTTAAAATTAATAGATATATAATACAGTAGCAACCACTACCCGGTTCTCGAAACCTATGCATGTTAGTGCTTTAAGTATGCGCGCCACTGCAGTGCCTTGTTTATTAGTTCCGTCAGTTAGTGTTAATTAATAAAATCCATTATTATGGTTGCAGCACCCCATCCCGCTCGCGGGGCTCGCTGCACTACTCGCCGTGGTCGGTTGGCAGTGGTGGCAAGGCGGGCCCTTCGGTCCCGCAAGTATCTGGCAGGTGCCGCCTTCGCTAACGCTCGGCAGCGAACTGGCCAATCAGAGCACGAATAAATCTAACGAATCGCCATTTTTGCAGTTTTTTGGAAATAGAAGCCAGTCCGAATGATGGTGGGATGCATCCCGACAGGTGAGAAACGCACCCGGGCTGACCCCCAGGATATGCGACAGGGCAGGCCGATGCCACAGGGCAGGAACCGGACGGACAGCAGACAGACACACCTCAGATTCTGTTAGATGAAGGTTAGATACTATTAATTACACGAGTCATATGACTTTAATAATATTATACATGTATGTGTTGAAGTGACAGCGCTCTCTTGCACGGTTCAGCTACGAGCCAGGACTGCAGGTGCAGTTCCAAATTAACCGTTACAAGCGTGATCTGATTGGAAGGTCAAGATCCGTTGGTTCGGAGCGATGATTGCACAACGCTGGACAAGCTTACAACAAGAAGGACACCAGGGAGAGCACACTTAGGAAAACAAGTAGGGCAGGTTCGGCTAACTTGAATCTACTCACTTCGGCATTTGCCAGCAACAACAAAAGCGTTTCTTGAACAGGTTAACAGCCGCAACAGTCTACCGTACCAGGCACGCCTCCAGCAAGAAGCCATGACGATGAAGCGCGCCGAAGTCCTCCTGGGGAGTGGGAATTACTTCCATTGGGAGTATAATATGAGAATGACTCTCGCCAGGAAAGGACTGCTGGCTCATGTGCAAGTCGTCAAGCGCGAGAACGAGATGACCGAGGCGTGGCGGGTGAATGCCGCAAAGGCGCTGGGTGTCATTGCCCAAGGCGTGGAGATCCAACACCCGACCAAGATCCGTTCCGCAACGCGTGCCATACAGGCAGGGAACACTCTTCGTGAGTACTACAACCGTACCACACTGCATAACCGTGTCACGATGACACGCCACCTGCACGAGTTTGCGATGGAATCCGGAACGGCTATGGCTAAGCATCTGGACGCGTTCGACGAGCTAATCGTCGGACTGCAGACGCTTGGGGAACCCGTTGATGAGGCACGGTAGCTGGTGGTGCTTTTGAGCAGCCTACCGCCGGAGTACGAGTTGATCTCGTCCATCCTTGAGAACACTAAGGATGTCACGTTGAACGATGTGAAGGAGAAGCTGCTAAAGGAGTTTGATGGGTTGGAGAAGAAGGAATCCTCAACGATAAAAAGCATTCCGTGTAAATGGGAACGCATGACGGTTTAAACGAGGGCAAGGGAACGGTCGTAAGGGGAACGCCATGAAGGGGAACGGACAAAAAAAGAACGGCGGTTTCAAGGGCAAGTGTTTTCTGTGTGACCAGGTTGGGCACATGAAGCGGGACTGCCCGAGTAAGAACGGTAGTACTGAGAGTGACGCAGTGTTTGCCGTGGACGAGGAACGCTTCGCCGGGTGGTTGATCGATAGTGGGGCGTCGTCCCACATGACCTCGCACCGTGAAGACCTCTTCGAGATGGAAGGGACGGTCCCTGGAATGGAGGTGACGATCGCGGATGGCACGAAGCTGCCGGTCGTTGGGAGAGGAATGGTTAAGCTGGCTGGGATAGACGGTAGGCGCATCATGATGATGGACGTCTTGTACATTCCAGGACTCGACAGACGGTTGCTGTCAGTGGGAAAGCTTGCGGAACACGGTGTAAACGTTGAATTTCAGCGTTCCTCGTGCGGATCTGGGGGAACGCTAGTGCGGTCGCACTATGTAAGAAGGTGGGTAAAGCGTACGTGCTCGACTGTGAGCAGGAATCGGCACGGTTCGTGGAGTACGCCGGGGCTGACAGCAAGTGGGAGCTTTGGCACGCTCGCATGGGACGCCCTAGCGAGAACAGTACGGCGAATGCCCAAAGAGCTACGAACGGTTTACCAACCGTAGCGTGTAGCATCAGAACGCTTTGTGGTGGATGCATGAAGGGTAAACATACTGTGACACCGTTCCCGTCACGGTCGGTGACGAAGACATCACGTGTATTGGAGTTAGGCCACGCGGATGTCATGGGACCGGTGAGAACGGTCTCCAAAGGAGGTGCGAAGTATGTACTGACGTTCGTAGATGATTACTCGAGGTATGTCGTAGCGTACTTCATGAAGACCAAGAGTGAAGTAGCGAACAAGTTGAAGGGGTTCAAGGCGTTCTACGAGAATCAATGGGGAGAACGGTTGAAATGTCTACGCTCGGACAATGATACCGAGTTTGTCAACAAAACTTTCACGGAGCTGTGTCGTCGGAACGGTATTATGCACCAGAGAACAGTGCCCTACAGCCCGCAGCAGAACGGTGTCGCAGAACGCATGAACAGGACGATCATGGAGAAGGCACGCAGCATGTTGCACTACAAAGGTGTATCGATGGAGTGGTGGACGGAAGCCGTGAGTACAGCGGTATACTTAATTAACCGTTCCACTAACACGGAACGCTCGGATGTGACGCCATATGAGATCGGTTTCAAGGCGAAGCCTCGGATGGAGCACCTGCGTGTATTTTGTTCACCAGGGTATGCTCACATCGACGATGGAAAAAGTACGAAGCTTGATCCCAAAAGCTTCAGATGCATGCTCCTTGGATATGCGGAGAAAGCTAAAAGATACCGTGTATACGACATGGATGCGGCCAAGGTCAACGTGTCACGGTCAATGAAGCTGAACGAACGCGAAATGGGAGGAATATACGATTCGCACTCGCCGCATCATGGAACGGTAATCCACTTGACCAAGGGCGCCGACGCACCAACCATACCAGTCGCATCGGAACGGCAAGCCGTCCAGGATGAACCAATGGAAGCCGTCGAGTAGCCAGCCCAAGGCATTGTGATGGACGAGGTCGAGCCGGAGCAGGAGGCACTGCAGTTGCCACCGTCGGAACGGCTCGTCGCACCTGGGCTGGAGTTGGCTGAATATCGGCCACCACCTCAGGCGTTCCAGGACGACCGATTGATATTCCGCCCGAAGCCAGTACGCTCAAGAAGATCTCAGGAACGGTTGTTCCTATTGGAGAACGATGATGACGAACGGAAGTCGGAAGACAGTGATGGACCACCGACCCCGAAACGACCTAGGATCGATGACGACGGTCTTATTGCTGTGGCGGTATTGGCGTATGCGGCAAATGTTATCGACGGGCAACATACGCTCAGGCCATGGCTAGCGATGAAGCTGCAGCATGGCGGGACGCGATGGACACAGAACTCCTCTCGCATGAACGGAACGCTACGTGGACGCTGGTTCCACGTGGAACTGATACTCGTACAATTGGCAGCCGGTGGGTATTTGCCAAGAAGCGGGATGAGAACGGTCGAGTGATCAGGTACAAGGCACGATTGGTTGCGAAAGGATTCAAACAAAAATACGGCGTTGACTTCTTCGAAACGTATTCACCGGTTGCGAACATGAACTCAATTCGGGTCGTGCTGGCGGTATGCGTGACCGATACATACATCATGGAACTGTTGGACGCGGGCACAGCGTTCCTAAATAGTGACCTGACTGATTGTGTGTACATGGAAGTCCCGTTTGGAATCGAGAACGCTGCGAACCATGTGTGCCAGCTTAACAAGGCTATATACGGTTTAAAACAAGCGACAAGTGCGTGGAACAAGACTATTCACCGTGTGTTCATGAGGAACGGATCAAGAGCTGTGGTGCAGACCAGTGTGTCTATGTGAAGCCCTCTCGGAACGGATTCGTCTACGTGTGTTTGTATGTGGATGATATGATTATCGCTGCGAAGACGAACGGTGAGATTCGTGAAGTGAAGGATGTGCTCAAGAACGCTTTCAAGATGATGGAATTGGGAACGGTTAAGTTCATCTTGGGTATGGAGAGCGATCTTGACAAGGATGCAGGAACGCTTATGACCAAACAAACACGGTATATCGATGATGTTGTGGAACGGTTCGGTCAACAAGCTGCAAAGACTGTGGACAACCCTTGCACGTCAGGTTTGAAGCTGACTAAGGCACAGTCACCTGAGACGGATGAAAAGCGCGCTGAGATGCAGTCACGACCGTACCGTTCACTCATCGGGTGCCTATTGTACATCACTACCTGCACGAGACCTGATATTGGGTTCATAGTGACGCAACTACCTCGGTTGCTTGAGAACCCTGGGCAACAGCATTGGCGTGCAGCTACCCGTGTGCAACGCTACCAAAAGACGGCTCGGGAGCACGGCATCATATACCGGAGAAACAATGGCGACATCAAGGTGGTGGCGTACTCGGACGCCGACTGGGGAACCAATATTGATGACAGGCGTTCTGTGTCGGGCGTCAATACATGGCGTTAATTCTATGTGTACAGGAAGTGCTTTGGACGCGTGCGATGCTAACGGATATGGGCAAGGAACAACACGAACCAACTCAGATTTGGGAAGATAATCAAGGGGCGATAGCACCGGCGCAGAACGCTGGCTACCATGCTAGAACGAAGCACGTGCATATTCGGCATCACTTCATTAGAGAGAATGTTGAATGTGGAACGGTCAAGGTTGACTACGTGGACACGAAGCACCAGCTTGCGGACTTGCTAACGAAGGCGCTTGGAACGAAAGCACTCAAATTCCTACGCGATGCAAGTGGTAAAAGCCACCGCACAGTAGCGGTGAGTGGGAGTGTTGAAGTTACACCGCTCTTGCACGGTTCAGCTACGAGCCAGGACCGCAGGTGCGGTTCCAAATTAACCGTTACAAGCGTGATCTGATTGGATGGTCAAGACCCGTTGGTTCGGAGCGATGATTGCACAACGCCGGACAAGCTTACAACAAGAAGGACACCAGGTAGAGCACACTTAGGAAGACAAGTAGGGCAGGTTCGGCTAACTTGAATCTACTCACTTCGGCATTTGCCAGCAACAATAAAAGCGTTTCCTCAACAATATGACTCGTGTAATTATTGGAACTCATAATATGAGTAATATGAATACCAATAATTACACGAGTAACCTTCCGCGTACTATAAGTACATCTGACAAAAAAGGGGTTGTTCGGTAATATATCTAAATTGATGTTATAAATTTCATAGTTTCTAGAGATTTTATTGGTCTCGAGACATGTGTTGCACAAATGTAGGATGTTGTGTGTTTCACGCAATATTTGTTGCTGGAATGTACAACAACACATCGTTGTTTTTGGCGGCGACGATCTGCGATACCCAGTAACTCTTTTGCTTGAGTAATATCTCATTGAAATATGACACCTGGTTGATACGTTCATGCAGCCAACGTGAACTTCAATTAGTGATATTCATTTCTGGTAAAGCCAACAGTTCCACAGTAAGCACGGCAATGAATAGTGAAGAGATGATGCATTAACAAGATCGTCTACAATGTTATCTGCGTAACAACAACCAGCATGTTTCGAAGTCTTATAAATCGTATCAGCTGTTAGCTACGATTAACAGGCATATCGATCCTTGGATACAACACTCAAATAACATTAGAACGGTAGGACGACAGCTTACCACGCCTTCCGCAAACACGTCCCCCACTTGATCATCAACGGCTCACCGACTTCCTCAACCCCTCCCCCCAACTGCGTTTCACACGCATCATTTACTTCGACTTTGGTGCTTATAATTAATCGAAAATCGTAATTCCACGGTTATCGCGCCTAAGTCGATCACAGCTCCGCACCAATGCTTGTCGTCTACATTCAGCGGTAGCATAGTTGTCTCGCTCGTCTCGCGGAATGGATTTCCAGCAGTAGCCACCTTTAAGTTCACTTGTTTCTCCTAAAAGCATATGATAATTTGGGTTGATAACCCCGAGGTTGGTGTTCTCTCGTTGCAGTAGGGACAGTTCTTTGCACATGGCGTTATAGTAGATCCACCCTGATCTGGGTCGCAGACCAAAAGCTAATCCCTCCAGATGATGAGCATCTGTGTGAGATTCCAGATGTCAGATGTGATGCATCAGCCACCGCTCTCACATCGCTGTAGCCAGGACGCGACGAAAGACGCTGTGCAAGCTAGATAGCTAGGCGAGTAGTAGAAAGCCGTAGAGAGCGATGAACTATATCTTACTTCAATTCACTTAGCTATTTACTTTGAACAAGGCACTCCTCGACCGCGAACGCCGAGGACGCAGAACAAAGCTAGCTTTAGTAGTGCGTACTAATTGCTGGGTCGCGCTGTGCAACCCGACTCTTTGCTGTGCAAGTCGACCCCCCGCCGCGCAAGTGGAAACCTCGCTGTGCAAGCCAACGCCTCGCTGTGCAAGCCAACGCCTCGCTGTGCAAGTGAGCACTAGACGCTTCAACTGTTCCCTGTTCCACCAGATCATACGAATGGGTGGCTTCACGATGGAAGAACCAGTATCACCACCTGCTGGGGACTTTGACCCAACCACCCAAGACGTTGACGCTGCTGCCCCCGAAGCCCCTCACCGGCTGTAGCGAAGCTACACATTCGGTTAACCTCCACATTGGTGCAACATGCACTAATTGATACATTCAGGTGGGCGACATTGCAGTGTGGTAACCATTCATAGTAAGAAACAATACTATTGGCAGAAAGCAATAGTTATCTGCCAATAAGGAATATGCATTAGAACGGAGATTTTGCCAACCACTCGTTGACAGATCCTATCTTTATAGATATCGGGTTTAGGAGGTAATACCAAAATTAACATTCAAATTCAGTTCTCGTTTTTCTACCAAAAAGGTTATTAATAGTCTTCATTTAGGTTTAACTATACTTAGAGGGCTAAGTGTACTTAATCTAAATTAACTACACTTACGCTTCCTCCTACACGTCGTTCACACGTGAAGCTAAAGTAGTGAGCTAGGTAAGCTCAGTACACCTCGTAGCACTTGTAGTCCGTCCTGCGGCCGACTAATGACACGTTGGTGCCAAATAGGTACACGGCGCTGAGAACGCGCCCGTGGATATGAACATGTCCACTGGTAGCCCAAGCGCGACTGCGACGCATGTTGCACGCGAAACCGGTCCCCCTGGTGGATCCAGAGTGGGAGGCGCTCCAACGACTGTCAACAGTCATTGGAGAAGCAGCGGTAGCGACGATGTTGCGTACACTATCGTCGACAGAGCAACACGGAGATGCTATGGGAATCATCATGAAGCAACAGCGCGAAGTCGCTGCTCGTGCTACGGCGTCGACTCCGTCCACACCGCGTGTGCAGTCGTTGAAGCTCCACGTGAACAGCTATGTGGGAAGAGAGAGGCTGCTGCCCCCAGCGAGAGTCACTCTCACCGCAAGAAGAAAGATGACAAGCCAAACCTTGTCATCCTGAAGGTTAACTCGAACAGAGAGAGGTCTCTTCGTACATTAGTCGATTGTGGTGCGTCGAACAACTTTGTTCGACAGCAGAGGCTAGCGAGGCTTGACTTCGAGGAGGAAAACTACCTCGAAATCTGTTGGAAGTATGACTAGCAACGGGTGTCGTTGTTATAACCTAAAAACATGTCGTACGCAATACGCTTCTCTTATGGAGTGAAGTAGTACTTATCGTGCTTGACTTAGACGATAGGCTCGATATGGTAATGGGCATGCCGTGGCTTGCGCGGCATCATCCAGTGATCGGCTGGGCGAAGCGCACGATTGTGCGCTTCAGGAGTAGCGGCGCGACAGAGCGATTGCCCTGTCGGCGAAGCACAAGCACCTCGCGGTGCAACGCGACCCACCCCCTCCCGAAGAGGCAGCGCTAGAAGCTGCTGCCCCCGATCTTTTCGCGCGAATACTGATGACTGAGAGAGTCGTCAATGAAAAGTGTGAGCCGGATCAGAAGACTCATATCCGATCGGATTTAAGAGGCGCACGGGGCGTCAAGAGTTACGCGGTTGTGTCGACAATTGATGAATAAGAATGACCAGTCACTGAGGGTAGTGATGTGGGTGCGTCAGCTCCGGGAGCAGATGCGATTGGTCCAAACATCAGTGGACGCTCCGCCGTTAGGCGTCAAGGTAAACGAGGCGCGTCGGCTCCGGGAGCCGACGCTGCAAGCAGTGCGGACGGTTAAAAACGTCCCACACCGGAAATGCTTGCGTGCTCGCGTGCGGCCAGGCTGCACGACGAAGCGGTACATTCTTAAGACCGGCTTGATTGCGTACTCCCGCGGGTTGATCCCGCCGACGATCAAAAGAGAGACTTGTCTACGGCTGGGTCTGGACAAGACAAGACATGCGGAACCGGGTTCCGCACGAGAAGCGAACGGCGCAAGCGAGCCAAGCCGCACAAGGCTCGGTCAGGGGCCGAGATGCTGCAAGCAGTGTCTGCCGGGCCGACACAGCGGCTGCAGCCCACCGTCGAGACCCTGAGTGTCTTGACGCGTACTGATACGGGTCTCCAGTATCGGAAGATGGGGCTAGAGAGCCTTCCGAAGCTAGCGTCGGAGTTGACCTCACTCCCAGCTATGAGCTGGAGGCGTTTCGCCCGCGGCCTGACCGATGGCCGCATCGAACAGATCTGCATCCTCTCGGATGTCGAGGGGATGGAATACAGAGCGGAAGAGCCGATGCAGCTCGTCACTGAGGGAGCCGTCGCCCTAAGCGCCGAGTCGAAGAAAGAACGCTTCGACGAGCAGAGCTGGGACTCACTCAAGTCGAGTCCCCTCTACGATGTCCTACGTGAGTACAAGGATGTACCCCCGGACGATATTCCTGCGGAATTGCCGCATGACAAGGGTGTTCAGCAAGAGATTGATCTCGTGCCGGGAACGAAGTATTGCGTGACGCGGCTGTGGCCACTGTCGCGAGAACAAGTTAGGTGATCGACGACTTCTTCGAAAGGCGTCGTAACGATGGGCAAGTGCGGGAATCGAAGTCCCCGCACAGAGCGCCCACGTTCTGTGTCAAAAAGGCACAGGGCGGGTGGCGCATCGTTCACGCTTACAACAAGCTAAACGATGCGACGGTACCAAAGCAGACGCCGATACCACGAAAAGATGTAATCATCGATTCGATGGCCTTGAGCACTATCTTCAGTGCTCTTGATCTGAGAGACGGGTTCTATCAGATCTTGATGCGTGAGAGCGATATACCTCTCACGGTGGTGAGCACTCCGAGCGGCATGCTCTGGGAGTGGCTCGTGATGCTGCAGGGACTCAAGAATGCCCCTGCGACGTTCAACAGGTGCGTTACGCACTTGTTGCGCTCGGTGCGCGACTTCGCACCGAGCTATTTCGACGATGTGTTCATTCACAGCCGGGCTGTGAATGGGAAGTCGGATGTGGAGATGCATAAAGAGCATCTCCGTAAGTTGTTTGCGCTCATGCGCAAACACAAGCTTTATGCAA